>MU621304.1:0-29017 GCA_025399215.1 Globomyces pollinis-pini | reverse complement strand
GTGTTGCTAAAGTTGCTGGAGCCACTGCCACCAAAGCTGGACAATGCTAAATTAAAATGCTATCTATATTTGATGAATATATTAAATTATCATCTCTAACACTTTGCTTTTTCTGTAATATTTATGGAAATACTGAGGAAATCTTGTAAACTGTGGTTGATTTTTATTATTTTCATACTTCTTTTTGGAGATTGACGCATATTTTTGTTTGGTTTATTTGTATTTAATTTATGTGCATGGACATTTTTACTTGTTTTACTTTGCTGCCAAACTTTTCAGTGATTTTTGAGAGTTTTTATCGGACGGTATAAGGGTATTTGTGAAAGCGAAAGTTTCGAGGAAAGAGAACATCTCATAATTTTCATCTTGTAGCGCATCTGGTAACTTATACTCCTCAGTATTGTTTGGAGCAGGGGAGTTAGGAGCAATTTCATTGGGAATGATCTCATCTCGGGAAGCGTTGTTTATATCATTTAGATTGGTGTTGAAATAATCTTGGACTTTTGGCGTGACGGATAATTTTGTGGTTTGGTTTCTGGCCTTTATGGCTTTTGCATGTTTCTCTAATGGCACTTTAGTGAGTTGAATTATAAATAAAGCAACTAGAAACAGTTAATAAGGCAAGGATTTTACCAAAGACAACATGGAGAATGCCAGTGTTCGCTCCGATTACATACAAATTTGGAAATATTGAAAATTCATTACTTCCATAGGATATCATCCACAGAACTAATCCAATCCATGAAAAGATTAAAGAAAATCCTACAAGAGCAAATAGTCGCATGTATGCCGCTTTCTGCGAGTTCCAAATCGCAGGATGTAAATTGCCTAATGCAGCATAGGCCTTAGCAATATGAAATAGTGTATAACTAACATAAATGCAATGGTAATTTTCGTAAAGCACACAGGGGACCATAAACCCCATATAAGTTACTTTTTGAAACTACATGGTCAAACAAGTAATTTCATTTACCATTGCCCAAAAGTCTGGAGTATCACTGTCCATATATGGAGTCACTGTCAAACGTCCAATCAATGCCAAAGCAAACAGTAAAACTGCCATGATCTGTAGTATTTTAACTTTGTGTCGTGTAGAGTGATATAGACTCACCGCTTTTAGTATCTCCATTTGGCCAACGACAGTCATCAATGTTAGTGGCAATGCAGATGTTGCTCCAATAAATCTAACTATTTGATGTCCTTTGCAGAAATATGCCCAAAACATAAATATCTGCCATACTAAGCTTAGAACTGTCAGCATTGTTAAATATTTCTTGGTATTCTGATTCTTTATGTCTAATTTTTGTAGAATGGCAAAGAGAAATATGATAAAGATACATACGAAGTGGATGATGACAATTACCAAAGCAACATAGTCCATTGGATCCAGAAAGAGTGGAGGTGCGACTGATCTGATTACATTAGTACTTGACATTTGAATGATTCAGATGGACTGGCAAATATTTAAACATTCCAAGATCCACGACATTGCTACCAAGTCGCGTGGTTATAGTGGTATAATCAGATCAAGAGGGTTCGTAAACATTATTCGTTTGATTTAAGGTTCTCATTTATTTATTATGAATGGTTTCACTAGATAAATATCATCAGGTAAATCTAGAGTGAACACAACTGAATATTCTTTATCCATATCATAGCGATTCGTATAATCCATTGCAATAGCCCACTGTGACCCACCTCTTTCTTCATCTGTTGGTTTTGCCAATTTTATATCAACATCAGCGTGTCCACCAGAAGACATATAACTAATATCCGCCATCATTTTGACATTTTGTAAATTTTTGAATGAGAATTGAACTAATCTTCTAGAGTTTAATTCGAAACCTAAGAACAAATAAGTTGAGAGTAATTTTCTACCTGTTGTTTCTTTTGTAGCATATTCGTTTAAAAGTGATTTATAATTATTATTAGTTTCGAATAAGTTAGCGATTTCTTTGAATTTTGAAATTGCTTTACAAAATAGTTTATGATCCACCCAATCGTTTTTTTGACATTCTTTTGAGCAATATCCACATTCTCTACACTGAACGCATAATTTAAAGTTTTCTTCAGATTCGCAAAATCCACATTTTGATATTGGTTTTGGTGCTGTCAAATCCATTATAACGAAAAAAGATTGACATTTTTTCAACCATCAAAAATAAGAAAGTCGGGCTTTTTCGATTTTTTTTTTTTTTTATAAAGTTTTTTTGGACGAAATTTGCTTATGGCCAAAAGAAACAAGTACCTGTCAGATAAGAACGAAGTTGGCCCTCGGACACCTCATACAAACAATGAGCAACGGCTGCTCATTATTAACTGGCTGAAAGTGAAGGAGAACTTCGCCATGATTACCAAATCCGCTATTCAAGGAGAAAAAAAGTTCAGGAAAATTGATGCTTACAAAGAGTTGGCAAAGTATGTGTCAGAGGGTAGTAAGATTCCATGGGATGCCAAACAAACGAAATCCAGATATGAAGGTTACTTTAATACGTACAAGAAAACTAAACATGCTGCTGGCTGCACGGGCTGGGGCATTACAGATGATGATAGAGGTCTTGGGATTACAACTATAGAGGAAAAGTTAGAAGACATGTGCCCCAACTTTGCTGCAATGGACGCTTTGTTTGCCGACAGCCAGGACGTGAAGCAAATTGATACCCAGGAAAGTGATATCATGATCCCAACCACAAAGCCAATTGATATCCAAGAAAATAATCCAATAATATCTTCCACTAACCCAATTGATATCCAAGAAAGTGATCGTATGACCTCCTTAACGAAGCAAATTGATACTGCGGAAAGTGATCTTACGATATCACTCTCCGGAGACGATGATATTGATATCGCTCGCCCATTTTTAGAACCTGTGCAAAACTCGACTGCTTTCTTGGGAACGTCAAATTCAAAGAAACGATTAGCATCTTTTGAACGTGATTCGGTAAGCTTTGGGCCTCTTCAGCACAAGGAGTTTTCATCTATGTATGCCGAATCGTCCTGTAAGCAAATAGAATTGGATCGCGCAGCATTTGATTTTAACAAGGCATTTAAAGAAGCAGAATTGCAGATTCAGCGTGAGAGACTTTTGTTTGATCAAACGAAGGCAAAACAAGATCAGCGAACAGAATTGATCAAGACTTTGATTCAACAGGGGAAAACAGCACAAGAGATTAACGATTATCTTGCAATCCTGAAAATCTGAATAGTAGCACTCAACACGTCGCCTTCTAATTAGTTTGATTATTGAAGTCTTCCCAATAAATTCACCATTTATCAATCAATAGAGATCTGATATTAATACAAATATCTTTCACGTTATTAGACGCTTACTGAGAGACTAGCTCATCAAACCAACGAGAATTTTATTCAATTATTCCATTTATATCTGACAAGATGATTGAATTCTGTTCATTCATTTCTTGAAACATGTGACATGCATTTAACCAATTTGGAATTGCACCAAAGTTTCCCCCACAAAACTTGAATGCATCAATTACAAAACTTTATCGATGGTTCATTTCTTGCGCCCTCTAATCAGACTTATTTGGATTCGTTAAATCCTGCAAATGCAACTGTCTTTGCAAAAATACCAAATTCAAATAATGTTGATGTGGAATTGGCTGTTGAAGCTGCTTCAAAAGCGTTTTTGACTTGGTCTAAGACTACAAGACAATTTAGATCAAATTTAATGCTAAAGATTGCTGATGGAATAGAGGCAAGGTTGGAAGAGTTTGCCCTAGCTGAATCTCAGGATCAAGGAAAACCAGTGTCGTTGGCTCGCACTGTCGATATCCCTAGAGCAATTTATAACTTTAGGTTCTTTGCTACCAGTATGTTGCATGAACAGGAACGCTATACAGAGTTGGATGGAGTTGCTCATAGCTTTGTTGTCAAGGACCCTGTTGGTGTTGCTGCTTTAATTTCTCCATGGAATCTACCATTGTATCTGCTAACCTGGAAAATTGCTCCTTGTATGGCATGTATGTACAATTTTACTAATTTTCCCTCAAGCTGGATGTACCAGCGTGTGTAAACCTAGTGAATTCACCAGTGTTACTGCTTGGATGTTATGTCAAGTCATGCAAGATGTAGGTGTTCCAAAAGGAGTTGTTAATATGATTTTTGGAACTGGACCAAACGCAGGGAACTTCCTTGTCAATCATCCTCAAGTTCCATTAATTTCTTTTACTGGAGGTAATTTTTAAATACTAATTATCAATTAGGTACCGTCACTGGTGGTATTATATATAATGCTGCATCAAAACAGAACAAAAAGTTGTCTTTGGAGCTTGGAGGAAAGAATGCCAACATCATTTTTGCAGATGCAGACTTTAATGAAGGTAAGATAATATCTTTTAAATACATAGCACTGACTACATCTATTCGTTCATCGTTTGCTAACCAAGGTGAAATATGTTTGTGTGGATCAAGAATTTTTGTTGAAGAATCCATATTCGAAAAATTTGTGACTGAATTTGTGAAAAAGGCAAATGAATTGATTGTTGGTGATCCTACTAGTCCGAGCACACAGATGGGTGGTAACACTTTTAAATCACTAATTACTTTTAAATAGCATTGGTTAGGTAAACAGTATCATCTTCACGTTATGCAAGTCTTCAACATTTAGAAAAGGTTGTGTCTTATATTGAAATCGCCAAACAAGAAGGTGGTAAAATCCATTGTGGTGGGTCACGTATTCAAGACCAACAGTTACAATCAGGCTACTTTTTGAGACCTACAGTTATCACAGGGTACCAAATTGTTATATTAATTGATGTTTAGATTACATCCAACTGAATCTAGATGCCAGAAAGAAGAAATATTCGGACCTGTCGTTACAATCAGTCCTTTCAAGACTGAAGAAGAGGTAATTGGTTATGCCAATGCGACTGAATATGGACTATCTGCCAGTGTATGGACTGAAAATGGCAGAAAAGCCAATCGAGTTGCTCGAGGCTTGAAGGTTGGAACAGTATGGGTTAATACATGGATGACACGAGACTTGAACATGCCATTTGGTGGAGTCAAGAATTCTGGATTGGGAAGAGAAGGCAAAGATTATTCCATGCATTTCTTTTGCGAGGTTTGAATGTTTTCTTATCTGATTTTTAGGAAAAAACCATTTGTATCAAGCATTAATAAGATTATCATTTTCAATAAAACCCAATTCATTACTGCTTGGAAAATCACTTTACTAGATTTAATTGAACATGAAGTTTTATAGGCGAACGTGATGGCACACATGAAGCGAAACTACTCTCAAGGTGTAGGAACTTGATTTACTGAATTTGGCGAATCAGGGTTCAATCCAAATGATTGTATAAGAACTGAAATTCTGTTCTTTCGGTGAATTTTCGACGTTTGTCCAGTTAGTGACCAACTGGACACTATTTGATATTTTATTCTTTCCTAATGTTCAAATCAATCAGAAATTTGAGTGGAAGTGGTAAAATAAGTAAAGTAGCAAAGAAGAAGCGAGTTGGAAATTTCAAACAGAAACTAAAAGAAAACAAGTCCATTGAACTTCGAGGAGATCTTCTTGAATGGGTGGAAACCGAAACATTAACTAAAATGCTTGACAAGACCAATTGTGAGACTTTAAAGTGTATTTGTATGGAGAATGGAATTCCTCGAGCTGGTGCCAAATATGAAGTTCGTATGAAGATAATCAAGACAGTTCAAGCTTGGAAAACACAACAAGAAAAATCTAAAGGAAAGCAAGTTGAATCAATACAATAAAACTATTTTGTGAATTGTTTGTTCTTTTCCTTGTTTCCCTCAAATCTGCGATGTGGCAGTTGAACTTTGGATGACAATTCAGCATAGATATTCCAACCTGAATATTGATTTACGTAACTGTGTTAATTGGACTGACTTGTGGACAGTTTAAAAGTTGTCCAGTACCAGGGTAAAATTTTCATCATGTTCTTGGTGAGGTATTCCATCTACTCACGACAAATCCAAAGTCAAGCAAGATACTTTGCAACAGGTAATCTCTTGTAAAGATTTATACAAGTGCAAACGATCGAAGCTGCAGATGCTCGTAAAACTTTGGAACAACGAAAAGCAAAGTATCAACTAAAACTACTATCTGAAAAGTATGATGCTCCACAAGGTAAAGTATCCGGTTACAACTTGTTCATCAAATCACAATTCAAAAATAAGGATGGGAACTCCAATCCCGTTGATTTCAAGGCAACTGCGAAACAATGGTCAGAATTGGACCTTGCAACAAAGAATGTAAATTTAGATCATTATTAAATAGCTTCTTTAGAAATTCGTTAGTGAAGCAGAAAAAGTCAATCTACAAGTTGCAGATCAAAAAATCAATTATCTGATCCTAAAACGACGTGCATTTTTACATTTGCGTGCATACGGTACCACTAAACAGGCACCAAAAGATCCTAAAAAACCAAAAAAGCCTTTAAGTGGTTTCATGAAATTCACAACCGAGTTGAGAAAGAATGATCTATCAACAGATTCGATCATTGCTCAAAGTAAAAACTATGGTCAAAAATGGAAGTTATTATCTGAAACTGAAAAGCAAGTAAATGAATTGCCTTAATGGTATAGAAATATAATGCCAGTGCACAAGAGATTGAAAAGTATAACAAAGATATGGAAAAGTATTTGGAAGACAACAAAAAAGCAATTGAATTCATCAAAAGTGTGGAAGAAGCAGCTAAAGAAAAATACAAGCGTAAACCAAGACGAGTTGTCAAAGTAAAGAAGGTAGTTAAGAAGAAAAAAGTCGCAGTGAAGGCAAAGAAAGTCGTGAAGAAACCAGTAAAAAAAGTGGTAAAGAAAGCGACACCAGCAAAGAAAGCGTCTAAATCTACCAAATGAAATTTCTGATTTATGATGGCGAAAATGAATCTTTGTAACCAAGAATAAACCAAAATTTGCTCACTAAAAATTGTAGTGTCCACTTTACCAATCCAAAGTTGTGAGAATGATAGAACAATTTATTTTTTTCATGGTGCTAAAGCTGTTGATTTAATTTCAATCTAATTGTTGAGTCAATTGAAGTTTATACCAATAACCGAGGATTTGGTAATTGTTTGACAGCTACTGTAGTTCTTGAAGGTCCAGTTTCAGCATTGAAGTAAAGATTGTAAACTTGATTAAATTCATTGTAATCTTTCATGTCCACCTTTTATTTTAGTGGACAAGTCATACCAAGAATACAGTCAAATCAATGATATTTTCCAATCCAGCTCCAGCTTCTTTCAAGATAGATTCAATACTATAATGAATTTAAAAGAATCAAAATACTTTTTAATAACAGCATGAGTTTGAGCTTTAATATCTAGAGTAAATGTACCATCAGCATTCTCCACCACCTAAATCAGTAAAGGATTATGATATACTCCTATAATCCATGATTCCAAAAGAACATCATACCTTCCCAAGAAGAATTATCAGGATTTCTTGAACTAATTCCAGAGACAAAAATCAAACCACCAGCTTTTCTAGCATGAGGATAATTAGCTAATCCTGGAGCTCTAGAAGCGACAATGTAACCCTGACCATTTGGACTTTGACTCATTTAAAGGATGAAAAATTAAATGAAGGTCAGACGAGGAATCCATTGCAAGAACATTAAATTTACATTTGGGTTTTATAAATCCAATTCATACTTATAGTTATTCCGAAAAATAAATCTAGATTATCGTAGGGCCTTTAGTCCTCAACAGACAATTATAGATATATGATAATTTTTATTAATCTATTGGCATTGGTTCTGAAAACTGGTGCTATAATTCCTTCTAATTGTTGTACATTCACAAACGTGTATTCTTCAAACCGAATTAAAAAGTACATCAATCCCAAAATGGTTCATCCGTATATCCATCTAGGATAATCTTGAAAAAGATACTCTTTTCGAAATACCTACAATCGATTCTAGTTTTTTAAAATTGAAATTTTCTTTATCAAAAATGAAAGGATTATTACAAATCGATTGTGAATTCAACAAAGATAATGCAATACAAAAACATATCATTTCAAAATGTTGTGAATATTTAATTAAAAATGATTCAAATCCATCATTAACGATACTTGTTAATTGTAAAATTGAACCAAATTGGAAACAATTTGATCATTTCTTAACTGGTTTATATAATGCAGCTACTAAAGTAGCATTTGAATTAAATCTTATTTTATTGGATGTGGATATTATTTGTTTAGATTTTTGTGGTTATGATTATGATGAACAACATGATATTTATTTTACTTTTACAGATTCAAATTTACAAAAAGAGAATGTCATTCGATTTGAAAAACCAAAGTTGATGAATCAAACAATTGAAGTTTTTGATACAAAAGATGTTGAAGAATATGATAATGTTGCATTGGGGGTATTTGTTCATTTTTCTCAAGATTAGGGTACTTTTGATTATTTACATACTGGTCATAAAATTTTATTGACAATGGCAATTTGGATCTGTAAAAAAAGATTGATTTGTGGAGTTACCAGTAAAAATACGTGATTTTTTTTTAAAACTTGATAGATTTTTCTTCTGATAGATTATTAAAGAAAAAATATGTTGAATATATGCAATCAATTGATGTACGACTTGAACAAGTCAAGAAATTTTTATCAAAAGTAAAACGTCATATCAATTTACATGTTGTACCAATCACAGATGATTTTGGACCTACAAAAACGGATACTGATATACAAGCATTAGTCGGATCATTAGAAACAGCAAAAGGTTGTGAAATTGGTAATCAATTCCTGTATTTTTAACTCTTTTTTTTAAATAGTGAATAAAGTACGAAATGAATTGGGAATGAATATATTGGATATCTATCTGGTTGATTGCGTATCACATGATAGTATAGTGAATTCAAATGATTTTCAAGGTAAATTAAGTTCATCTGAAATACGTGAATATGTTCATTCACAACATCAAAAATCATAAAATCAAATAAAAAACGCTATGGGATCAAATATACATTGTTATGATGATTTATCAATTGAAAATCTACAAGATTTGAAGGAAAACAAATAGTTTATTATCATATACACAAATTTACTAATAATTTCATCATTCCAAAAAAATACTTTGAAGGTATTTAGAAATGATTTCATATTTTAAAAGCACCCCAAATTTTAAACCACCAAGAAGATTTCTTTTTAAAAGTTCCAGGTTCGGATTCACAGATATAAGGAGAATGATCTAATAAATCCTTGAAATGATTGAATTTTGACACTAATAATTCGGATTTATCATTGGTTAATGTTTTTTTACGATCTTGGATATCTTTATCAAATCGTTCAAGATTTTTGGAAATGGATAATAGTAGGGATGATATTTCAGGTTCGATTTGTGGATATGTGGGAAGAGTTTTGGTACGTAGATTTTCAGCACTTAATGATTGTCCTTTGACTTTGGAATTGAGTGATTTAAAACGTGGTTCATTTTCAATTTGTGGTGGAATACCATCAAGTGGTTGACTGGCTGTACGTCCATGATGAGCTTTGACGGATGATTGTTTGGTTGGGTTGCATATCGTGGGACTTGACCCATATTGTGTTGATTTACCTGTTTTCATGGTTTTAAGTCGTGTTGATACATTCGCTTCAACTTTGTTGGTTGATTCCTAAGGTTTAGTTTGATATTCAATACCCATGAATTATCTTCGGCTGAACACATTTCTAGAAATCCTTTCATGGATTGTCTGTATGGAACTAGAAATCCATTAAATTCCATTAAATTGAGATCTTTATGACCAAATTCATTGTCATTACATAGAGATGTTAATAACTTTCCACATAAAACAAGTCCTCGACGTACATGAGGACTGAGTTTTTCTGTAAATGCCGCATTACTTTCGGGTGATGTGATGGCTACTTGTTATGATTATTAAAGTTACCTGGAATAATGAATCGAAGAAACATGAATGATCCCACCACTTTATCTGATATCGATAAATTTCCTAAATTAGCTACTGAATTTGTTGGCTCTGCTACTTCCAATGTCGGTGACATGGTTTTGTTCTCTGGTGATAGATCGGTAGATGCTGTAGGTGTATTTGCTTTGGATTGATTCGTACCATTTCTATTCAGAACACCAACAGATTGATCGAAAGCTTGACTATTGATTGAATTTTCAGTTGTCATGACTGCGGCAGAATTACTCAAGGGAGGATTTGATATACCAAGATTCGTGGAAACAGTAATGGACTTTGATAAACGACCTTCAGCAACAGATGGTTGAGCCACTGATGTATTTGAAGTCGCTAATGCGGTAGATACAGCTGGAGTAGCACCCAACAAATTCATTGGTAATTGTAAATTTTGGGATATTGTTCGTTTCTTATTACCCAATCTTGATCCTTTTCTTCCCAACTCATCCTTTCCCATATGGCTTGATACACTTGTTGATCGATCAATTTGAAATGCCGGTAGTGGAATGACTTTGATTTCCATCTTTAATACTTCATCCACACTTTTAGAAAGAAAATGACACATTGATAATAATTTTGGAGGTGGTTTTTTAGAAAAATCAAATATGGTGATAAACAATTGTTGACAAGCTAATTGTAAATTATGACGATTAGAGAGAAGTTTAGTGTTTATATCTTGAGTGGTATTATTTGGAGGTTGTAAATGTATCTTCTGTGGATCGATTTCACAATCTGCTAGTAAAGGTAAGATTGATTTTAATGGTTGAGTAATGGATTGATTTAAAAATGATGATCCTTCTTGACGTGCATATGCTATCAATAACATTGTCACAAGACTAAATAGATTAATACAAAACGAATAGTTTTACCTATATTGGTTAATAATTGATATTAGTATACCTATATTTGTTAATAATAAATGATTGAATACCTATAATTTAGTTAATACATACAAATTACCCATTATCACGAGTGATATCAGCTAAATCTCTACTTCTCATTCCTAATAATTTAAATAAATCAATAAAATGTACTATAATCCATCATTCTCTTTTTAATGATTCTTTTTAGGAAGCTTTCTGTAGCACCAGGATATTTATCTAAAACTTTTAACATTCCTTTTGCCATTGTAGCAGCAGTATCTCCACTAACACAATTACATAATATTTCCAATAATTCGAAATCATCACTTGATAAAGATTCTATGAGTTGTTGATCAATATTAACATTCTTAATTTTTTTAAAATGGAATTTATGAATACCTTATTTGATTTTGAATCTCCTTTTGATATTGAAGATTTAGGAGATTTCATATTTTTTCCAATTATTGTTTATAATCAAGATTTCTTGGTGGTTTGTTTTTTACGTCACCTTTAGCCACGAAAATATTAAAAAGAATTGTATTCAATTCAATTGATTGATCAATAATACTCAATATGAAGATTGATCCATAATACTCAATATGAAAAGGTTTCTAGATCTGTATGAGAATGATTGATTTTATTACTACAATTAATAACCATAGTTAAGTCTGAAAATGTCATTAAAGACATAATAAGAACCATTATCAGGAACAAGTTGAAAAGTTTGAGAGAATTGTTGAGGATTTTGTTCTTCATCAACCTAAAGATTTAAATAAGATAAAAAGTACCAATAATCGACCAGTAACAGAAACTAATACAGGACCTTGTTGAGGATTAGAAGGTTGAGCATCTACAGTAACGACTTGATGTTGAACTTTTTGAAAAGGTAAAGACTATAAAGAAATGAATCAATAAATAATTTAAAGAATTCATACCTATAAAAAAGTGAATAATAAACAGCATACCACTAATTTTTCAACGATAGCATTTGAACCCTGGAATGATTGACCTTCAAAAGTCAACATTGAATGAGGTTTCTAATAAGATTAAATTTATTTTGATTAATTTACATAAAGTGGTAATAATTCTTGACGATTTCTATCGAAAGTAGCGTAATAAAAGTCAACGAATGATCTTGCAATAGCAGCTTCTTGTCCACTCATTAAAAAAGAAAAGGTAAAATTTGATCAAAACTTGACATGAATACAACTGAATGAATTATGATGTTGAATACAAATGAATGAATGAATTTTATTATTCATATTGAATGAATGAATGAATTTCATGAATTGAATTCATCCATTCAATAAACTACAATAAACTATAACAAAATAAACTATTGAATTATATACTAATTCATTTATTTTGATTGAATTATAAATGAAATCAAAATGATTGGGTATTTTTCTTTCTTTTTTAATGAATTTCAACCATGATTTTAATGTAAAAAAAAACAATTCAATTCATTATTTAGTTTCAAGAATCTCAACAATCTCAATTCGATTTCAACGATTTTAATGATCATCAAAATTTAGATTTTAATTCTTTATCTTTAACTGATAATTCAAATTTATTAGATCAATTTAATGATGATGATGATGACGATTTAAATGAAGAATTCTCTTTAGAATCTCATCCTCATGCTTGTGCTTATTGTGGAATCGTATTCTCTCCAAAAAAATTAATTGTTAGCATTCCCCTTCTTCTGTCGTAAAATGTATGGGTTGTCAAAAATGGTTCTGTAATGCTAGAGGAAATACTTCTGGCTCTCATATCATCTCTCATTTGGTTCGTGCAAAACATAAAGAAGTCTGTTTACATCCAGACTCTCCTTTAGGTGACACTCACTTGGAATGTTATAACTGTGGATATCGTAATGTATTCTTATTGGGTTTTATTCCTGCTAAAAGTGATACTGTTGTAGTATTACTCTGCAGGTATTTATTTAGCCACTTACCGTTAGGTATGAATACTTCCTAACAAAAAAAGACAACCATGTGCTGGATCAACTAGTAGTAAAGATGTGAATTGGGATTTAACTCAATGGTTACCTTTGATTGAAGACCGCAGTTTCTTACCTTGGTTAGTTAAAGTACCAACCGATCAAGAACAGTTAAGGTCTAGACATATTACTACACAACAAATTATTAAACTAGAAGATATCTGGAAAGAAAATGCTACTGCAACACTTGAAGATTTGGAAAAGCCAGGAATGGATGATGAACCACAACCTGTACTCTTAACCTACGATGATGCTTACCAATATCAAAATATATTTGGTCCACTAGTCAAACTTGAAGCAGATTATGATAAAAAAATGAAAGAATCTCAAACTCAGGAACAAGTTGTAGTTCGTTGGTCAATGGGATTGAACATGAAACGTGTCGCTAATTTCATTTTACCACGGTTAGAATTAGGTGATATTCGATTAGCTCCAGGGGATGAATTATTGTTAAAGTACAAGGGTGAGTTGCATCCATATTGGGAAAGAAGAGGTCATGTCATAAAAATACCGGATAGTAATGCTTATTTTATTGATTATTAGGTATTTAGTCTTTTGATTAACATTCAGGTCATTCGGATGAAGTTGCTATCGAATTAAAACGAGATGATAAAACACCTATCGATTGCTCACACAACTTTTCTGTGGATTTTGTTTGGAAACCAACATCTTTTGATAGGTAAATAGATTCAAATACTCATTGTTAGAATGCAAAATGCATTAAAGAATTTAGCATTTGATGAAAGTTCAGTTAGTAGTTATATTTATCACAAACTTTTGGGTCATGATGTCGAACCTCAAGTGCTACGTACGAATCTACCTAAACGCATGACTGCTCCAAATTTACCAGAGTTAAATATTTCTCAAGTAAATGCCATCAAGTCTGTCTTGCAGAAACCATTGAGTCTAATTCAAGGACCACCTGGTAATTCAAACCCGTATTTATATTAGGAACGGGTAAAACTGTCACATCTGCAACGATTGTGTACCATTTGGCAAAAGCAAACCAAGGGCAGGTTTTAGTTTGTGCTCCAAGTAATGTGGCTGTTGATCATTTAACTGCCAAAATCCATCAAACCGGGTTAAAGGTAGTCAGATTGGCTGCCAAATCACGCGAAGCACTCGAATCCTCAGTTTCATTCTTGACCTTACATGAGCAAGTGAATAATAACGATACTGATCCACAATTACAAAAATTGATTCGATTAAAGAATGAATTACGAGAGTTAAGTTCAGCTGATGAAAAAAGATACAAAATGTTGAAGAGAAAGGCTGAACGTGAATTGTTGGAGCATGCAGATGTGATTTGTTGTACTTGTACTGGTGCCGGGGATCCTAGATTAGCCCGTTTTACCTTCCGATCAGTATTGATTGATGAAGCCTCGCAAGCGGTATATTAAATAATAGTCTTAAACTAGTGTGAACCGGAAGCGTTAATCCCTTTGGTGCTAGGTGCTAAACAAGTTGTGCTTGTAGGTGATCATCAACAATTGGGACCTGTAATTATAAACAAGAAAGCTGCTCGGGCTGGGTTATCGCAATCTTTGTTTGAACGTTTAATTGCGCTTGGAATCCGACCTATGCGATTACAAGTTCAGTATCGTATGCATCCTTGTTTATCCGCTTTTCCATCCAACGTAATTTATCATTTGTTTATTGTATTTTAGATGTTTTATGAAGGAAGTTTACAAAATGGTGTAACTACTCAAGAACGTATTAGAGAGAACATTGATTTTCCATGGCCTGTAATGGAAACACCGATGATGTTTCATGGATGTTTTGGACAAGAAGAAATCAGTTCATCTGGAACATCGTACTTGAATGTGACTGAAGCTGGTTTGGTCGAAAAATGTGTGACTCGATTTCTAAAAGCTGGCATTCATCCTCATCAGATTGGTGTTGTGACTCCGTATGAAGGTCAACGATCGTACGTGGTTCAACATATGCAGTTTAATGGTGCTTTGAAGAAAGAGTTGTATAAAGAGGTGGAAGTTGCCTCTGTGGATGCTTTCCAAGGTCGTGAGAAGGATTATA
This sequence comes from Globomyces pollinis-pini, assembly GCA_025399215.1. Classification (NCBI taxonomy): domain Eukaryota; kingdom Fungi; phylum Chytridiomycota; class Chytridiomycetes; order Rhizophydiales; family Globomycetaceae; genus Globomyces; species Globomyces pollinis-pini. The sequence continues at coordinate 14,203 of MU621304.1, read as the reverse complement.
TGATTGTGACCTGTGTCCGTTCTAATGAACACCTTGGTATTGGGTTTTTGACGAATGCGAAACGGTTGAATGTTGCATTGACTCGTGCCAAGTATGGACTTGTCATTATTGGAAATCCAAAGGTATTAGCAAAGCATTCGTTATGGTATCAACTCTTGATGTATTTCAAGGAAAAGAATTGTTTGGTAGAAGGCCCATTACATTCACTTAAAACATCGATGATTCAGTTTACCAAACCTCGATCTGGTCCTGGAACTCAACGAACTACAAGACCAAAGCAGGAACGCGAACGGAAATCATTGATGCCTATATTACATGATCCGCATTCACAAATTGATTCCAATTCTTTATTTTCACAATCTTCAATTCCTATGATTCCAACCTCACAATTCACACAAGAATCACAAACTCAATCATTCATGTCACAATCATTTACTCAAGAATCTAATGGTCGAGGATTGATCCGATCACATTTATCTCAACAATCACTCTTTTCGCAACCTACTAGTGAATTATCACAGCAACCTTTCAATCAATTTGATCGGCTTGAAGGTGACGATTACAAATCACAATTTGATTTTTATGATTATGGTATGAAAAGTCAAGGTGGATTGAGTCAAGGTGGCTTTACTAATTTCTAATTTTGTATTGGAATTTCTTTTTAGTTGCTTTTGGCTGGGGATTGGTCTTACTGTTTGGTTTGGACTAATAAAGTGAAATGAATGCTTCAATTTTAACTGTTTTTCTAATGTGAATGTACCGGATTATTTGAATTCCATTTCATAATGGCAATTGGTTTATGGTATATTTATTGTAGATGCCATCAAGTTCCAGTTGACTTTTTTTTCAATGAAACCAAGAGTGTTACGATCCAGTCAAGTATTCAATCCACAACTAATCAACAGTTGGATGCCAACGAATTGGATAAAGAATTAGACAATATCTTTCGAGAACAAATACTAGATATGTTTAGTTTCTTTAAAGTATTAAACAATCATGATTCATTTATCAATAGACCTCATTTAAATCTAAATATGAACCTGAAATCAATACTGTATTAGATTTGATTGTCATTGGTGGATCAGTATTATCTACCAGTACAACCTATGGATTAAAATTACAAAATCTTGTCTATAAAAAATCATCCAATAGTAAATTTAGACATGATTTATACATGTAGATGATCAACATTTATATCTACCATTGAGTCAATTACAAAAATGGTTATTTATTGGATTTCGAATTGGTTTCATTTGGGGATGGACAAGATTACAAAAATATTTTATTAGTAAAGGATGGAGTAATGAATCACAAGTAAGATGTTTTTGATGTTTATTGATTAAAAAGTCAAGTTGGAAATTTAAAGTATGGAGATGGATTCAACGGATCGAAATTACGTATCAATCCTTCAATTTAATTAATTTACTGATTTTCTTACATCAAGGAAAGTAATTTTTGTTTTTGTTTGTATTGATATGAATGATAGATATAGAAATTTAATGGATCGTATTTTGGGTATACGATTAGTATTTGATCAAGTGGATATGTCTCGAATGATCAGTTTTGAATATATGAATCGACAATTAGTTTGGCATGCCTTTACTGAATTTTTTGTTTCCATCTTACCATTCTTGAATTTTAAAAAATTCAAATCTAATTTAAAACTTTATTTTAAATCAAAACAATCTGTAAAATGATTTTTTATTAATGATCTTGTAGATTTCCGAATTACCATCTCATTTATGTTTGATTTGTTTTCAAAATAATAATGTATCAAGTGAAATATCAATTCCATATGAAACTAATTGTGGTCATTCGTTTTGTTATTATTGTCTTCAATCAAATATGATGGCGAATAGATCTTTTGTTTGTCCAAGATGTGGTGATCATGTAGTATCTATTGATCCTGTTGGATTGTAAATTATCACTTTTCATATCATATCTTGACACATTTCAATGGATGATTCTTAATATACCTGATACATTTAGTTGTTTTTCTATATTTAATTATTGTATTGGTTATCTTGTAGTTGAGTGAAAATGACAAGCAAGACTTTACGCGACTTTCACACGATAAATCGGAATTCAATGGATAGTTATAGGATGATATTTTCAAGTATGTTATCATTGATAAGATCATGATATTGTATTAATCCGCATTTGTCAAAGTGGTCGGTTAAAATTGTTGGCCGATTCCGACAAACTTGATCCGTTCTTCAATTCTTTATTCCTTCTGATGAAAACTCAGGTGAACATAACGGCTTTCAACTTTCTGACAATTTCATGGATCACACCGTTATTATGGAAAGGAACAAAATCACAGTTGACGGATGAGGTATAAAAATTTGAACTTATAAAAAGGATCTCTATGATTTACCTAAAAATGCAAAGGCAGACCATTTATCTTCTCTGTTACTACCATTCTGGTCCAGTTTTAAAGCAAATCCAAAGCGTTCTTCATTGTTTAAAACAATTGCTGCCAAATATGCGTTTATATGGTATTTTAAAGATATTCTCATGATAGTATAATGGGAATTATCTTTCAAGGTTTAAGTGTCACTTGCTTACTAGTTCAACCAACATTCTTGAAGCAATTGTTGTTATACCTTACTCCAATGTACCCTCGCGAACTCTTGATATTTCAAAGTGGTATCACTATCTCCATTATTTTGACTCTCTTACAAATTGGCAGTTCTTTGTTTGAAAAGATATCTCAACAGTTGATGGCATTGATACAAGTTGATATGAAGACGATCTTGATTGGTGCTGTATATGAAAAATCATTACGTTTATCTCAATCTTCATCAAAGATATTCACTCAAGGAAATATTTTGAATCTCATTAATGTGGATATTGAAAAAATATCAATGATGTTCATACAGATCACTGGATTAATAATGGCTCCTATTCAAGTTGTGGTTTCTATTGTTTTACTTGGTCAACTTATTGGGTATGCTGTTTGGGGTGGAGCTGGTGCTCTTTTTGGTATCTTATTTCTTCAATTGGCCGTCATTGGTTTGTTTTTGATTCTTTTTTAATTGTAGGTTTCTTGGTAAAATTCCAGAAAGAATTTCTTGCTGTCGGTGATCGTAGACTAAAATCTGTTCGTGAAGTTTTGTATGGTATGAAATATTATATAATTAACATTTTAGGGATGAAAATCATCAAATTTCGTGCATTGGAGAAATTTTTTAGTGATCGTATTGCAAAAATACGTACACAACAAATATCTATCTTAAAAAAATATTATGCTATTCAAGTATATTTTATCGGATTGATTCAAATTGCACCAATCTCGATGCCACTGATTGCCTTTCTAGTCTATGGTGCATCTGTTGGTACTCTGACCCCTGCTATCATTTTCCCCGCATTATCGTTGTTTGGAGGTTTGTTTCAACCTATTCTTGTTGTCCCTCAGTCAATTACTGCTGTTGCGGTTGCTGTGGTATCGTGGAATCGATTGTCAGACTTCTTATTGGCAGAAGAAGTAAGCGAGTCTGCGCTGGCAACGTCGGAAACGGTTAATGACTTGTTGGCTGTTTCGATCAAGGATGGTTCGTTTAAATGGGAAGTGACTGAGAACGATCCGGATTCGAACAATTCCAATAAACCAAAACCTGTTATTGTAGAAGTGAAAGAAAGCTCTGCACCTGCCACCTCAAACGCAGAAGTCATTACTGAATCTGGTCCAAATGTACCCGAAAGCGATAAGGTCTTTCACTTACGAAACATCAATTTGGAATTTCCTAAAAAATCCAAAATCGCTATAGTTGGACCTGTTGGGAGTGGTAAAAGTTCACTGTTATCAGCGATTATTGGGGAAATGGCAAAGACTGACGGAACACTTGGTATTAATGGTAGTCTCGCTTACTGTTCACAACAGCCTTGGATACTCACTGACTCAATCCGAGGAAATATTGTATTTAATCAAGTTTTGGATGAAGCAAAGTTAGAAAGGATCATAGTTGCATGTGGTTTGGACAAAGATTTGGAACTGTTTCCATCTGGAGTCATGACTGAAATTGGAGAGAAGGGTGTTAATATGTCTGGTGGTCAAAAGGCTAGAATTGCAGTAGCGCGTGCCATGTATCGAGCACCTGAGGTTATTTTACTTGATGATCCGTTATCGGCACTTGATGCACATGTTGGATCTTTTCTTTTTAAAGAGGCTGTTTTAAAATATTTGAAAGAGAAAACAGTAGTTGTGGTGACGCATCAATTACATTTCCTTCCCGATTTTGATCATATTGTGGTGATGAGTAAAGGAAGTATTGCTGAACAAGGAACATTTCAAGATCTAATGGCTCGGAATGGAGTTTTGACAGAACTAATGAAATCGTACAGTGTAGATGAAAAATCCGCAGAGAAAAAGGAGGACCTTTCTGTTGCAGTAAAGGAAGAAAAAGATATTGTGCAGAAAACTGGAATTATAGCTGAAGAAGATACAATGAAAGGAACGGTAGGTTGGAATGTATATTGGCATTACTTTGATAAATGTGGTGGTTGGTTTTATGTGTTTACCTTTGTGAGTGGTGGGTTACTCAATTCTGGAACTCAAGTGATCAACAATCTGTGGTTATCTTGGTGGACGGATAACAAATATAATCTTTCACTGGATACCTACATGCTGGTATATGGCTTACTTGGAGTTGCACAATTTGTATTTGCTTTGGTCATCAACACTGTATTTTTAGCAGGGGCATTTAGAGCAGCAAAATTTTATCATGGTAAGGCTTTAGCCGGGTTAATGCGATCTCCCATGGGATTCTTTGATAGCCAGCCTATTGGTAGAATACTAAACCGAATGTCAAAAGACATTGAGAGTGTTGATCAAGCCATTTGGATCCTTATGTTTTTGGTGACTATTTCCACTTCCGGAATTATTGCAACAACAATATTTCTGATTTACACCAAATGGACAATGGTATTTTTACTATTACCATTACTTGTTATATTCTTTGTTATGATTAGATACTATCAAAAATCAAATATTGCATTCAAAAGATTCGAATCTACCAATCGATCCCCCTTGTATTCTCATGTGAGTGAAACATTGGCAGGTATTTCCACTGTCAAAGCATACGGAGTTGAAAAAGAATTTATCGAGAAGCAACGATTGTTGATGGATTTCAGTAACACCCCGACATTTCTAAGATTAATGGCTGGGATTTGGATATCATTAAGACTGGAATTTTTGACTGCAGCTATAACATTTATGCTATGTATCACTTCAACCATGGATAAAGATAATGCATCTGCCACTGGTGTAGCATTGACTTATGCAATCAATTTCACTCGTACTTTGGCTTTACTGTTAATTTCGACTTCACAATTGGAAAATGAATTCAATGCCATTGAGCGATTATCGGTTTATTGTGATCAGTTACCAATGGAAGCAGCAGAGGTTTTGGAAAAAGATCCAAACAAAGAATCATGGCCATCCAAGGGTGAAATTCAATTTCAAGGTATCTCAATGAGTTATCCCTCTCGGCCAGATGTGTTGGTGCTAAAGAATCTGTCCCTAGACGTAAAGGCTGGAGAGAAGGTTGGTGTGATTGGTAGGACTGGATCGGGGAAGAGTACATTGATGCAAGCTTTGTTTAGGATTGTTGAACTAAAGGAAGGAAAGATTGAGATTGATGGGTTGGACATTCGACAATTAGGTTTGAATACACTTCGCAATGGTATTCAAATTATTCCCCAAGAACCTGTGTTATTCTCTGGTACAATAAGAGATAATCTTGATGTTCAATCCCTTTACAGTGATGCTGATGTGTGGGATGTGTTACAACGTATTGGACTGAAAGATTATGTCAATAGCTTGGCAGATAAATTGGACAGTCCGGTGACTGAAAATGGTGAAAATTTATCTGTTGGACAGCGTCAACTAATCTGTCTTGGTAGAGCAATCCTAGTCAAACCCAAAATTCTTGTTATGGATGAAGCAACCGCTTCTGTGGATGCTGACGCTGATAAACTAATTCAAGAATCAATCAAAACGCATTTTGCAAATACTACCGTTTTAAGTATTGCTCATCGATTAAACACCATTATTGATTTTGATCGAGTATTGGTGCTGGATAAAGGTGAATTGATTGAATACGATCATCCTCATGTTTTGTTATCAAAAGTGGATGGACTGTTCAGTATGTTGGCTGATGCTACAGGACAAACCAACAGTAGGATTTTACGAGATATTGCGAAAACTACTTTTGAAAGACGTTAGGTTCTCGTTTAACTGAATAAAGGGCATTTTAAATCAAATTACTTGGACTTGGAAATGAATAGCGGTTATTTTCAAATTAATTATTAATTTGATGTCCCAAAGATTTATGAAACCTTTCATTTGATCGGGACACGGTTTATTACTACCACGTCTGATTAGTTAAATTACAGTCCGTTTTTGTGACTAATTATCATTACAATTACACAGACTTGTCGATACCAGGTGATAACACTTGACATCATGATGTCTTTTATTGAGCGCAAAGAGACTCCACGTTTGTTGATCGTTGATGTTGAACAGATCATCATTTAAGTTCAAACTTTTGATTATGTTACTTCTATTTATATTTTATTGTAACACTCTGCCAAATAACGAATTAGGTAATATTAAAAGATTGACTTATTATGATTACCGTTTTTTTCATCATTCATACAGATAAGCTATTGATATCATTTAACAGTCCCCTGTCCAAAGTCTGTGCTCGCTTTACTATGAATATAAAAGGGATGAATAGTTTACTTCATTTATACTCCCAAATATGTACTCATTCAAGTTTTTATTAATTACCGCCTCAACGCTTGCATCTGTCATCCCTGAACTTAACCATACAACCATTGATTTCACTTCTAACTATAACACGAAAATATCTGGTCCTTTGATTGAAGGAGAATCTGCCATAATTCGTTATGATTTATCTCGAGCAAAATGTCCACATGCAATTTCCCATGCAACGGATACTTGGGGTGTGTATGCCTTTGTAGCATTTAATAATGATTTCTCCAATACAAAGAGTTATGCTATTGCAAATCATCCAAGTATGGGATCTCCACAAATTGATTATCAACCCTTGGTTGAATTGAAACGTGGGGATATGGCTGTGTGGATTATGTGCTCATCAGAATTAGGAACGACTTATGATAGTGATTATGGAAGAAATTTCCACTTTAATGTCTTGTAGTGAAGATAATATATTTAATGAACTTGATTCGCGTGTCATTGAATTTACACCTTCAACCGTATTCAGTGGTGAACTGGTTGAAAAACTACCCACTTTATACAGCATCACTGATATTAAGGCTTTTTGAATAGTGTAAAACTTGAAAGAATAAGGATGTTGGAGGCAAAAGAGGCACAAAGAGAAGCAACATATTCGATCAAGAATGAAAGGATACACGTTATCAACAGGAACTAAGGATCCAATACACAATAAATCTGGTCATACTCCATATAAACTTATTGGTAATTTTCCTATTAGATACTCGGTTTGGGCAAAGTCTTTTGGGTTCTATTGGTAAGATTTGAAACACAGGCAAGTACGCCCAATGATGTAACGAATTCAATCGAATATTCTTTACTTTGCTAATGAATTTCCTTACATTAGTACTGGTTATTCAGTATACTATGGCAAAGCACTTTGGCTATATGTTACCAGATGAGGATTTGGACTCTAGAAATTTCACAAACACTATAAAGTAATTGCAGTTCAAAAAATTAATTATAGAATGCAATTTAAAATGATGACTAGCAAAATATCAAAAGCTGCAGGAGAAGTTGGTTCGATTCCGGCTGCTTATTTGGCTGGGACACTTGTAGGGTTTATTCAAATTGGAACTCCAAGACAACCAATGGTTGTTTTATTTGATACTGGATCCAGTCTTTTTTGGGTTCGTTCTTCGAATTGTAGGGCAAAGGAATGTATCAATCAAGCTACTTATAACAACGCTAAAAGGTGTGTTTTACTATTAACTAACAACTTTAGTTCAACATACAAGAAGTTGACACCTGCATCACTTAATGGTGAACAGGAGCAAACAATTACATATGGGGATGGGACTTTGGTGAACTGTACAGTCAATCAAGATAGTTTGATCATTGGAACCAGAATTATACAGAATCAAAACATTTGTGAAGCATACAATATCGAGACTACCACGGCTTCTACTGACGGGATTATAGGAATTGGTCCTCCTGACGGTAGTGGCAGTCCAGCAGACGTTTTTAAAACACTTTTAAATCAATCCGATTCAACCACTACCATGATCAGTTTCTGGTATAATAGAGATCCCAATGCAGAGAGGAACAATGGTGGAGAAATCACCTTTGGTATTATATTTCTATTAATGTATAGGTGGAACGGACACTGCTAAGTTTACTGGCTCTCCTAAATTTGTTCCTCTGATTCAGTCTATTACACATTACTGGGAAGTTAAATTGGACAGTATAGGTTTAGCAGATAATAGTCAAGCAAACGCTTCACCATTTAACATCATCATAGATACTGGTACAGGATTTATTTGCTCAGTCTTTAGGAACTACATACACTTTACTTCCGGCAGCTACATTTGATAAACTCAACAAACAAATGAATGCAGTAAAAGATGATAGTTTAGGTGGATTGTATAGGATACCATGCAATGATGTTTCTAAAATCAAACCGATTACATTTAATTTTGGAAGCAGTACATTAACGTTGAGTGGAAGTCAATTAGTTAACATCGCATTTAAAGAAAAGATTTGTATATCAATTTTCCAACCGGGAACACGAGGGATTCCACCTATTATTGGAGCACAATTTTTGAAGAACTATTATGTTATATTTGATTATGGTAGAAAGCAAATAGGATTTGCCCAACCATCAGACAACCCTGTAATTAACATTCCAGATTCCTCTGGTTTTTCTACTGTAACTTGTACTTGGATGATTACTCTAGTGATTCTTTCATTGTCTTGGTTTTGAACAAAAAAAAAATAAAAAAAAATGAACCCTAAGATAACCCTAGTTTGAGTTGTAACCCTGGTTTCTTTCAATTATTATCACGATGGACAACAAAGTAATTAAAATGGAAAAAGATTGGTCAAAGGAAGTCGATGAAGGAATTCAAAAATCAAATAATGCTCCTTTACTTACTAGCTTAGATCAATTAGCCCTTCTAGAAAAACACTCTAGAACAGTATATTCTCTCAATTTAATCATATTAGTCGGCTGATTTAGCTTCAAATACTAAAGTACTCTTGCAAATCATTCATTTATGCTATAAAGCAAAAGATTTTAAACTATTGAACGAAAATATTGTATTACTCTCAAAAAAAAGAGCTTTATTAAAACAAGTATTCTATTATAACTTAATTATTAGGCCGTCACGAAAATGATTCAACAAGCTATCATTTATGTCGATGAATTAAAGGATTTAACTTTAAAATTAGAATTAATCGATACGTTAAGAACTGTAACAGATGGAAAAGTAATTCATTATACAATAACCGTAAAGATCTTCGTCGAAGTGGAACGTGCTAGATTAACTCGTACATTAACAAACATCAAGGAATCTGAAGGAAAAATTGTTGAAGCAGCAGAATTACTCCAAGAACTTCAGGTATAAATTGTATCGTATTCAAACATTCTCAGGTTGAAACTTATGGTTCAATGGAAAAACGCGAAAAAACTGACTTTATTTTGGAACAATTTAGATTATGTTTGGCCAAAAAGGATTATGTCAGAGCTCAGATTATCAGTAGAAAAATATCAACAAAATTCTTTGAGGATCCACAATATTCTGATTTGAAAATACGTTACTATACATTAATGATTCAACATTCAATTCACGGAGATGAATTTCTCAAGACTTGCAAAAACTACAGAAGTTTGTATGATACACCTATTGTCAAAGAAAATGATGCGCAATGGAAAGAGGTTTGAGTCTGCTGTTTTAATGTATGTTAGGCTTTGACCAATTCTGTATTGTTCATTACTCTAGCTCCTTTTGACAATGAACAATCCGACTTAATTCACAGAATTAATCAAGATCCTCAATTAGCCAAACTGCCTCTAATCAAGTAAGTGTTTGCAAGCTGTCAAATATGTGACTTTTATTTCTACTTCACGAAATTATATCCTTTTGTTTGAGTGTATTAATCTTTAGAAACTTTTTGAAATGCTTTATTACCAATGAACTAATGCGATGGTCCAAGATTGATGAACTCTATGGTGCTACTTTAAAGGCGACCAATGTTTTCCCAGTTGCTCAAGAAGAAGGCAAAAAGAGATACGAAGTACTTCACAAGAGAGTTATAGAACATGTACAAAAACAATCAGATTAACTTTAGAACATTCGTGTCATCTCCAAGTATTACAAACGAATCACATTGAAGAAACTAACAGTATTATTGGATTTGCCTGCAGCTGTAATATATTTCAATCTTACAAAAATAGGAAGCAGAAGAATTCTTATCAGATTTAGTTGTAAAAAAGACAATCTATGCAAGAATTGATCGATTAGCAGGAATCGTCAATTTTGAAGCTAAAAAAGATGCCAATTCCGTTTTGAACGAATGGTCCAATACTATCCACTCGCTGTTGGATTTAATTGTTAAAACTAATCACTTGATTGCGAAAGAAGAAATGGTACATTCTATTACTAAGAATATTGAATAAGTTGAATAAAGAATGTATGCTGTTCAAAGCTATTCATTGAACGATTTTTTATCTCGTTTTTTGTTCGTTCTCAATGGAAATAGATGTAATATTATTGTTCTTCACAGATATATTAATCGTTCCTTACAAAGACAACTTCTACTTTGCCAATCGCAGATTCATCTTTTAATGTCAATGAAATGGATTCATCTTCATTAATTTTGAAAACCCAAGTATGATAAAACAATCCATCAATTGCAAAGAATGACAAGGAACCATCATCATCATCGGCGAGTTTAGAACATGGATAGAGGACACTGTATTCTGGCTGTCTCACCATAGATAAATGGCCAGATCTAGCTTCTTTTCCTATAATGACTTCACCATATGCTGGATGAGTATAAGTTCCCACCAACTCTTCAAATCGAGGATGAATAACCTTAATTCCATCATTAACATTTTGATAGTTTTGAATTACAAATTCAATGAATGGAAAAGGATTATCTACTTCAGGGACCACTTTTTCATTCAAATTCAATATTTCGGCATCAACGGCAGATTTTATCCTTACTGCATCGCTGGAATTGTATCCAATAAATATGGCAATTTTCTTTGCTTTAATGTACGAAAAGACTCCACCATAGCCTGGTAATCCCCCTGTATGAGAAACCATTTCATGCCCTTCTATTACCGAGTATTGCAATCCACAACCTAAATTTAACTCCTCAATAACTAACCATATCCCAAAGTATTACTAGTACAAGTATTATGTGGTTTAGATAGAAAATCAACTTGAAAAATAACTTGAATTCCATCCCAAGATTTACCATCATTCATCAAACATTGAACCCATTTCATCATATCTGTAGAAGATAATGCAAGAGTTCCTACTCCAATCATAACATCATCATTAAATTCCCATCCTGCAATTTCTTTAAATTTAAATTCAACAGTATCATCTATTGTTGTATCCTTGAATTCTTTATAAAATTCTTGTAATGAATAACCATAATCATGTGGTGATGAATAATCACCACTTTTCTTGAGATCACTAGTCGTCCAAGTAAAATTTGTAATATTCAACGGTGTAAAGATATTATCTTGTACAAATTTTGAATAGGAAACTCCAGAAACAACCTTGATGATAAAACTTACTAAACTATACATCATATTATTGTAGATATAACTTGAACGAAATTCACCCACAAATGGTAATGATTTCAAATTTTGTAGGAAATCTTTACGAGAAGTTAACAAACCGTTTTTGCCATGAATAGCATTCATATGTGGGGATAATCCTGTTCGATGGGTAAGGATATCTAGGATGGTGACGTGTTTGGTAATCCAAGGATCTGAAAATTCAATTTCAGGCACGTACTTTTGTATAGGAGTATTCCAAGCTAACTTTCCCTGATTGACAAGTATCGAAATTGCACCTGCACTAATGGATTTTGTCATGGAGCATAGTGGTGTGAGAGTATTATTGGTGTACTCATTGTTTGGCTTTCCAATATTGTTTAACGATTTGATACCAAATCCCTTGTTTAAAAGCATTTGGTCACCCTTGGATATTGCTACAACCATCCCTGGAGTACTTGCATGTTCAACTGCCTTTGATGCATACTTTTCAATTCTTTCAATTGCTTTCAAGTAGAATTCTTCTTCTGATTCTTTCTTGATTGATTTATCCTTGATTGATACTTTGATAGTAACCATTTATCATTTCACATACTGATATCGTTCAATATGAATGGTATCGAATGGTTATACAAATCCACACTGTTTCAAAAGCATTCAAAAAGCATCAAAAAGCATTTACCATAATAATGTTGTACTTCAACTAACCCATGCTTTTGATGAGTACTGAATTCAGAAGTTCTTGAAAACTGATAGCTTTATCAAGGGAAAATACGTGGCCGAATTAACAAAGGGTGAGTTGGATGTATAATTAATATATAGAGGTCATTTCCGATTTAGAAGCAAGCAAGTATCAGATGGTAGAATACAGAATTTCAATCAATGGACGGTATTGTTTGCAATTTAATAATGATTTCAGATCTGGTGGATGAATGGGATAAGTTGGCAAAATGGGTAGTGGAAACCCAAATTATTTCTCACAACGTATGCTGGTTGATACAAGTTTTTACAAACAAACGGGATTGTTCAATTCATTTCAGGATGTACTCACAAGTAATGTCCTACTTAGCTTATTTATTAGATATTATTGCACCTTTTTTTGAAGTAACAAAGAATCCACAAAGTCATCCTGAGTTGCACGTTTTCCTTCAAAGAGTCATTTGATTTGATTTAGTAGATGATGAAAGTAAACCAGAAAGAAGAACACACACCTCCACCGGAATGGAATATTCCACTAAACCCGCCATATTCATACTATTGATATTATATGTATACGAATTTGACAACCTTGAACAAATTTCGTCAAAGTCGTGGATTTAGTAAATTACAAAAGTTTTAATAGTATATAGATACTTTTGTTGCGACCACATTGTGAAGAATCAGGAGATCCTGATCATTTAGCATCTGCATTCTTAACATCTCATAGCATTAGTCATGGTAATTCTACTTCGTAAAGTTCCAGTATTACAATATCTGTAATGATCAATACCATTTAATAATAGGTTTTATTTGGAACAAATTGGAATAGCCATCTCACCATTTATCGAACAATGCTTTATTCTTAACTTATGAACGAAATCCTTTCTTGACATTTTTCTAAAGAGGATTGAATGTATCATTATCAACTGATGATCCATTACAATTCCATTTCACCAAAGAACCCTTTATTGAAGAATATAGTGTTGCATCACAAGTAATCATGTTGATTTATATTGAATGTAGATTTTCAAATTAAGTGCAACGGATATGTGTGAAATTGCTAGAAATAGTGTTTTACAATCAGGATGGGAATTACAACTTAAGAAACGTTGGATCGGATCAAAATGTGATATTCCAGGACCGAGTAACCAGAAAAGATGATTATATATATTATAGGTGGGGATGATATTCATAAATCAAATGTACCAAATATCAGAGTAGCTTATCGAAGAGAAGAAAGATTGATGGTATTATCATCATTAAGAGAAATGGGAACAAATGAATTAAAAGTGCCTGATCAACCTGTCGATCCTACATATAGTACCGAAGCATCAGGACGATTTAGTGTAGAAAATTCATTTCAATTACCCGCTGAACCCCTGTTGGAACATGTATTAAAAAAATCACCAAGTTTTCGTAGTCCAAGTACAAAGATACTAGCAGATACTGTTAATGAATTTAATAAAGTCTATAACTGAAAAAGAAAATTGATTCAATTGATTCAACTGGACATTTTATTTCGACTAAACTACCAAGAAGATGATGATTGTTGCTCTTCATCATCTGAATAGCTTCTAAATTTTTTGATCCCATTTTTAATGAGATCTTCAAAGGTATCTCTCGTTCTTTTTTTTTGAACGGGAGACACATGTTTCAGTTGAATGGCGCGTAGCCGGAAAGGTTTAATTGGCCGTGGTGGTGCCCCCGAGCATTGCTGGGCCAAATATGGC
>MU621303.1:0-29020 GCA_025399215.1 Globomyces pollinis-pini | reverse complement strand
GGTCATAGTTAAATCACAAGACCCTTGTTCTGTTGCTAAAATGAAAAAAATGAAACTTGGAAATTAGGATATTACCCGATCAGTCAACTTTTATTTTCTACAAAACCATTTGTTAAAGTGTCCATGATATCCTCAAACATCAATCAAAAAGGAAAGAAAATTGGGGTCATTGCTGGAATTGCTCCTGAAACTTCTTGTGATTTCTACCTTCAAGTTGTAGCATACTATAGAAAACATAGTGATCACTATCCTAATGTCATCCTAAGACAAGTATCTTGTTTGTTCAAAGATCTTACCCTAATGTTGGAAAACAAACCAGAAGGTGAAGTGGTAAAAGATGATATTCTGTTAGCATTGAAAGATTTACAAGATGCTGGATGTGAACTTGTTTGTATCCCTTGCAATACTGTTCATAAATGGTTAGGTACCTATCAATCCCATTTCCCAAATCTCAAGTTCATATCAATTATTGATGCAAGTATCAAAAAAGTATTGGAAGCGAATTTGAAGTCTGTGTTGGTTATTGGTACAAAACTAACGATTATGACAGAATTGTATCAACGTCAACTAGAACAACATAATATCAAGTATGTATTGGCAAATGAAACTGATTGTGAATTTATGACCGAAGCTATAAAGGCACTCAACAGTGGTGTAGATACTCGTGAATTTGAAGATTCATTTGGTGAAGTTTTAGACAGATATTTGGGGATGGTTGATGGTACTCTATTGGCATGTACTGATCTTTATCGGTTGTGTACTGATAAGGTTCGAGAAGGAAGAGGATTGTTTATCAACTCTAATGACTGTTTGGTAGAAGCTGTTTGTGAGGCATCATTGTTAAATGCATAGGAACGAACTTATTTATCCATAGATAATAAATACATTTGCTATCATCTGGAACGAAATTTTATACTGCATAAGATTTGACAATTATTTCTTTGAATGACTTGGATTGATTTGTGGTGGAATGTGACCTTCACTTCCTTTCCTTTGTTGAATACAGTATTGTTTGGTGGCATTCACCATCCTTGACTTGTGATAGCTAGCATATTCACGTAACCAATCATGTAATGTCAATACTCTCTGCCAATTCGGGACCCTTGTTGCCATTAGACTTGTGTAAAGATTCTTTCCTGTAATTTTTTGCCAGATCAACATTCAACACCAACTGTATAGTTTTTTTATTGGTGATGTTTTTCTCAACGAATATTCCAAATGTAAAAGGAAAGAAAATCGGTGTTATTGCAGGACTTGCTCCAGAAACATCTTGTGATTTCTACCTTGAAGTAGTAGAATATTATCGAAAGAATAGTGATCACTATCCAAGTATTATTTTAAGGCAAGTATCTTGTTTTTTTAAAGATATCATGTTACTGGCGGAGAATAAGACTGGTGAAGGAGTTAAAGAAGAGATTTTGGTGGCCTTGAAAGATTTACAGGACATTGGATGTGAACTTGTTTGTATTCCTTGCAATACTGTTCATAAATGGTTAAACATCTATCAATCACATTTCCCAAATCTTAAATTTATTTCCATTATTGAAGCAAGTATCAAAAAAGTATTGGAAACGAATTTAAAGTCTGTGTTAATACTTGCATCGAAATGTACAATCATGACAGAATTGTATCAACGTCAACTGGAACAACATAATATCAATTATGTATTGGTAAATGAAACTGATTGTGAATTTATGACCGACGCGATTAAGGCACTCAACAGTGGTGTGGATACTCATGAATTTGAAGATTCATTTGGTGAAGTTTTAGACAGATATTTGGGGATGGTTGATGGTACTCTATTGGCGTGTACTGATCTTTATCGGTTGTGTACTGATAAGGTTCGAGAAGGAAGAGGATTGTTTATCAACTCTAATGACTGTTTGGTGGAAGCTGTTTGCGAAGCATCATTATCTTATGATTAAATAAACTGTTGACCATTTAAACAATCTATAGTATGTTGTAACACATAAATATTTGGACAAATCGCGTTGAAACTCTATTTATTTCAAAATTATTACTACCTATACGCTAATACAAGTTTCATTGTTTTTCAAAACCTTGTTCTAAAAGTTGCAATATAAATTGTAACGAGTGAATAACAATTTCTTATAGAGTTGCATTGCAACCTATCACATCCAATAGGATTATGATTGGAGACACATTAATTGATACACATCCATTTTCCCATGAAGTGAATGGAGAATGGACATGAAGTGAATGGAGAATGGACAGGAATTGAATATAATTTTTTTTTTTTTTTTTTTCAATTCAATTCTCAATGGCAAAAGGACAAAAAAGGAAGCAGAATACGAAATCCAAACCAAAGGAAAAGAAAGAATTTGATATGACAGAATTTCTCCAACAAGAAAATATCACTCTAGATGCTGAAGTTGAAAATTTGATGACAGAAGGAAATGTTGAAAATCAAATAATAAGTCAATCGACTTTAACTAAAAAATCAAAGAAACGAGATTTAAAACCATTACCGGAACCTGAAGTCGAACCAGAGGAAGAAATGAATTCAGATGATGAAAAAGAATTCCAACTTTACTTGGAAATGATGAAAAAGTCTAAAAATGATGATGATGAAGAGAAAGTGGATGATGATGAAGAATTGGAAGTCAAAGTTTATAAAAATGTTACCACCGCATTACTATCTAGATTACAAGATATCCGTTTATCCAAAGAATTACCATTTATTGAAACATTGGCACATACAAATACAATCGTGACATCTGGTAATATCCCAGATGTGAATGATGATTTAAAACGTGAACTTGCATTTTATGAACAAGCACTTGAATCTTGCAAAGTAGCCCGAAATTTAATCACTCAAGCTGGTATTCCATTTTCCAGACCTGACGATTACTTTGCTGAAATGATCAAAACTGACGATCATATGGAAAAAGTCAGACAAAAATTAATAGAACAAAGTCAAAGTATTAAATTATCTGAACAAGCAAAGAAACAACGTGATTTGAAAAAGTTTGGTAAAAAAGTTCAAGTTGAAAAGTTATTGGAACGACAAAAATCCAAAAAAGATGCATTGGAAAAGATTAAAGGAATTCGTAAGAAGGGAATTACGGAATCGGATGATTTTGATGTGCAAGTAAGTACCTATTTTACTTTACCCTATCCAATTTCTCATTTCATATTTCAAGACTCAAAGTTGAATTGTACTAATTGTTTTAGACTGTAGAAACAGTAAGTTATTTACCAAAACCATTAACTGACAATAGAATTCAGTACGTAACCTTAATTATTAACACATAGTCTACTCGAAAAACAGATCGACCAAATCATAAAAGAAAATCAAAAGATCAAAAGTAAATGTAGTATTACTTATTTATAGATATGGATTTGGAGGTGGAAAGAAACATGCAAAAACAAATGATAAGAAATCCGTAGATGATCTTTCTAGCTTTTCAATCAAGAAAATGAAGGGAAATAACAAAGTTGGCAAACGTAATTATTTTTTGTTTTGATTATGTAGGATCTGCAACTGGAAAGGGAAGAGGTAGAGGCCGAAAATAATAAATTTATTGATTCATTACGTGTTTTGAAAGTTTTCCATTTTTTTCCCAAAGTCCAATCCAAATGCAAGAAATATTGAGTCGAGAACTATACAATAAACCATCAAAGATCCACTACCGAATCAATTTGAATCGAGTCAACCGGATTGATCTTTACAAATATCTAAAACCAACAAACCCATTTCTAAAATCATCTTGTACTGCATTCACCCTAGATTCCAATCAACAATAGTAACAATGATGATATTAAATCATAATAGTATCTTGAGTGCATATGGTGATGAAAGAATTGATATTCATGATACTTTAAATGATTTTGAAAATGTTGGAGGGAAAGAAAAGTAAAGGATTAAAATGATAGATTGAATTCGTTAGAGTTCATGAGAGTAGAGTAACAAGTGTGGATTGGTATCCATTTGATACTGGATTGTTCACTACTGCATCAATCGATGGAAAATTAAAGGTTTGGGATACAAATACAATGGAGGTTGGATAATCAATTTCATTGATTTAGTTGCTAAGGTTAACACGAACCGTATTGATTGTATAGACTGTATATAGCTTTAATTTCAAAGAACCAGTTTTAAATCATTCGATTGCTATTCAAGGTATCAGACCATTGATTGCTACTGGTACTGTTTCAAAACCGGTTCGATTGGTGGATTTAAACAGTGGATCAATGACACATTCACTGTTTGGACATCAAGATGGAGTGACAAATCTGATATGGTGTCCCAATCGTGAACATACTCTTATATCAGCAAGGTTAGTTCATTGTATAATTGATATCGATTAGTAAAGATGGGCATGTCATTGTATGGTAGGATTCTAAACGTTTGGTTGATAGTATAGGGATATACGTAAAACCAACGCGAAATTGATTGATATGATACATTCTAATCAACGTAAATATGATGTAAAATTGACTACTTTAGGAAGTGAATTATGTGTCAATGGCATTTTGCTTTCAAGTAATGGATCTGAACTATTTTCTATTGGTAAAGATCGACAAATGAAGAAGTGGAATATCTTTAATGGTCTACAATATCCAGTAAGTTTTTCCATTGAATTTGTTATTGTCATTAATGTGGCGGTTTAAACTCCACCAGTTTTTCCATGATGACTGTTGTGTCGTCATTCTCTTGACTCAAAATGGAAAATTTGAATCTTGTATCCAATTTTTTGTTTTGAATTGTTTTGATTCAAAATTTTTGGTTTGACGTCATCGAAACTATGACGTCATAGCATCATTCGATAGTCGCACAACGTTAATGTCACGATTTTGAACTGTACTGACTCATCATTTAGTATAGGATTGCAGAGGCAGGGGGTAGCAAACAATGGGATAGTATACAACTAGGGATAGTGAAAGATTTAAAGACACCTTTGATATTGATTCCAACAGATAAAGGAACAATTAATCTATATGATACAAGTGATGGACATTTATTTTCGCAACTAAAAGGACATATGGGACGAGTGAATGGGACAATGGTCAAACAGGATACACTGGAGGTGTTTAGTAGTGGAGTATCTGAGGGCTTGTTTTGTTGGAAACCACAAGAGGACACGGAAGTCAAGCATGAAATGGATGATTGGAGTGACTAAAACGCGTAATTTAATATATTATGTATAATACAAGTAGTAATAGTTTCGGCTAAGTAACAATGCACAGCAATGTAACAATGACCTTATTTCTCCCTTCCATTTTCAGCCTGTTACAAGTGGCTGAAGTGGCTGACCAAATAAGGAATTCGCCCAAAACGAATGATAAAATAAAGGTTGGAAACACAGGAATGACTATAAAAGGAGCGAATGATTTCAATAGAATTTCATTGGATTTTTGAAATGTTTTCTGTGATCTCTTTCTTGTTTTCTAGAGTTGAAGCTCTTTCTTTATCTGGTGTCTCAGTTGATGATTTGGTGTCTTATTCTGTTATTTCAAATTCAATCAAAGTCTTGTTCTTGGTATCTGCTGGTACTCATTACTGGAATCAGAGAAAATTATCTTGTTCTTAATTCTCTTTTTATTTAATATAACCTTTCTTATTGCTAATTACTTTTACAAAGATCTATCACTTTACTCTTACTAATACATGTCATAATAAACACTTGTTTTACTTGTAGTGAGTTGTTCTACTTGTAGCGAGTTGTTCTACTTGTAGTAAACAACGAGTTACTCAAAGTCAACTTCACAGGTGGGGAAATAGTTTGGTTTTAGCTTTGTTTCAAACAATTTCTCTTACTTTTACCTCATGAATTCTGAAAAGATTCAGACTGACTATTACAACTTGCTTTATACGTATGCTTATGCCTTTCCTGACTTGGCTTGGAAACTGTGGTCTTGGAATTTATCATTCATTTCATTCGTTCAAACACTATCTCCAAAAGCAAAAGAAAACTTGTATCGTTATGTTAATTACACTATAAACGGTATCTCATCTGCAATCTCGTACTTATTGTTGACTGATTTTTAGTGCTTTCCTTCATATATATCCTACCATTATGCAATGGGGCACTAAACCAATTCAAAATTGGAATCAACCTCATTGGATCATATTATCCCCTATTGCTAGGATATATTTGTTCTGGTTTCCCTCAAATTCAATTTGGAATGACGAACAAGATTCTACAAAATCATTAGAAGAGGATCAAAATACTCTGGATTCTAAATCAGATGAATCAAAGTTAATTTATATTGGGAACCAACAAGTATTTGGTATAGTTTAATCTTTTTTTTTAACCTTTTTTCAATCATCAGGATTAGGAACATTGTCAATTATATGCTCTGTATATTTGAAAACTGGAAAATGGATTCGCGTTATGGCTGAACCTTCAAGTAATGAACGTTCAAGAAATTTAATTTTATGTATAGATTTTTCTATTCCAATTTGGAAGCATGTTATTGAATATTTTGGTGCTATCGATCGATCTCGTCCTGATGCTTTCAATCAAGTTTGTGAATCTGGTCATCCTATTTTATTTTATCCAAGTAACTTATTATCCATCATAAACTCTTTTTAGGTGGTAGTAAAGAATTTTATAAATCTTCCATCGATTCTAAATATGGAATTGATTTCAAGGAAAAACATTTGTTTTCTGTGATTCATGCAATGCAATATCATGGTAATTCAGGACTTGGTAACCAGATATAGGCTATTCTACAATTCCATTTGGAATGGTTGGAGCTTCTGATATGGTTAAAATTCTATTCAATTTCCCTTACAACCCAAAAGATTTCACAAAAACAATACCAATCATTATGCCAATCTCATACCAAAAACAATACCTCATATTTGATAAACAAATTGATACATTACAACCTGTATTACCATTATATTTACCATTGGTAATTCAATGTACCAAAGTTCGTGACCAGGCTGTAGATTATCAATTTTTGGATGGATCAAACAAATACCTCTTACAATCACTCTATTGGATTCAATCTCGACTTTCACAATCATACACACAACCTGAAGGAGTTTTATATAAAACAACACTCACCATCAATCAAAATGCGAAATACGTTGTTATCAATAGTGCCCGAAAAGTTTTAGAATTTGTTTCTGATGACCAAACCACGGCCACTATTGAAGAAATACAATAGTTTCTCTTTAAATATATATAGAATCTCATAATTAAAAAAATTGTAATTGATTGTGAAGGTTAATTTAACATCCACGATAAAGGTTTAAAAACTTGCCATGACAAAAATCAAAGTCAAGAACCAAGATAGGATACCATCGAACTTCAATGTCTTTAACTTACTCATCATCCTTTTATGCAGTTACCAAGTATTTCACTACTGAAATTCATCCATAGTTTTACTTGATTTTCCAATTACAAGATAAATATCAATCATTAGAAACAAAACTGAATACTTTACAAAATGAAAAACTAAAGGTACAATTTGACTGATTTTTTTTATTGATAAGGATAATGGTATTTTGGATAAAGAACCAACACCACATGCACATTACTTTAACAACATTCCAACGAGTGATGGATTAGTACCAATGAACCCTGAACAAGAATACACGTATGAAGATTTCCAATCAAAATTCAATATAGTCTATTTAGAAAATACAGAATATGATCCTGATTTGGATGTGATTTTAGATGGAAATGAATTAACGTCAGAACAAATTTATATAGATTCTAAACAAGTTTATGATGAAAATACAAAATTTGCTAGTGATTACTTGACTGGTGGACCGTATAAATCCGATCATATGAAGAAAATGGTGATTAAATGGTCATCTAAAGAAACTGGGTTTGGAATATTTGCGAAACAAGATTTGGTAAAGGATACGATTCTTGGTTCATATACGGGTAAAGTGAATTTTGGATTTGGTAATGCTGATTATGTTTGGGCAATTCCTACAAAATTAATTCCTGTGGATCCATCTCAAGGCAAAGAGATTGAATTAGGTATTGATTCTTCACAAGCTGGGAATTATTTACGGTTTATCAATCATCATGATACTGGATTTAATTGTAAGGTATGTACAAGTAAGTTGGTAACCATTTAAGGCAATTCTTGTTCCTTTTGATAATCGCTGGTATATTCTTTATGTTACCATTCGTGATATTCAAAAAGGTGAAGAATTATTGACGAATTATGGAACTAAATATTTCGAAACTCGTTAATAATATACGTTCCAATTGCATTCATCTTGAAATTAACCTATCTTTTCCATTGTCATTTGCAATAATTTTCCCAATTTTTAACGATTTGGAATGAGTGAAAAAGTTGTAGTGATTCCAGCAGGTTCTTCAACCGGAACAGCATGTATTCAAGAATTAGTAGCACATCAAGTGTATCCAAGATGTTGTCATCGTAGTCTTAAAGAATTCCCTTCAAATTGTGAAGTGTACTCGGATAGTAATGCTATGGATCGATCATCACTTAAAAAAGCATTTAAAGATATAAAATCAGCTTTAATTGTCACTCCTTTGGATCATTCAAAAGGATTTGGAAATGATTCTTTGATGACTTGTAATATGATTGAAGAAGCTGTGGCAGCTGGTGTCAAATATATTGTATTAGTAGGGAGTTGGACGGTGAATGAACCTGTGAAATGTAATGGAATAGCTTCTCGGTTTTTAGAAGCCGAAGCGTTATTGAAGAAATTAGAAAAGGAACATGGATTGCAATGGACAGTATTACGTGGTACTTATATTATTGATTTAATTTAATTCAAGGTGGTTATTTTATTCAAAACCTTCTTATGAATGCTTCAATTGTAAAGTCTGGTGAACCAATTTATGGAGTCAACACAATCTATCCACCAATTGACTCCAAAGATATTGGTAAATGTGCAGCAACGTGTCTCTTACAAGGACCAGAAAAACATCATGGCAAATGTTATGAATTGAGTGGTCCAAAGAGAATTTCTTTATCTGAATTTTTCGAATTATTAGGTAAATCGTTAGGTAAAAAGTTGGATTTTAGACCAATACCTGCTTCTGAAGCTTCAGTACCTCCTTTCTTGAAAGAATTATTATTATTTATGGAAGCAAACCCTGAAGGTGTTCCCTTTAGTCAAGATGTAGGTAATCTAATTGGGGATCAATGGACTGATGTCCCAACTTGGATTGAAGCCAACAAACATATCTTTCAATAAAATGATACAATTCTATTATTCTTTTTTGATGGCGATTCAACTTTCCTGGTAGGTTTCGATACGTAAGATTAATGGGATCTTTTTTAAGATTGTTACTTGGGGCCTCGTTGAGGAGTTTAACGCCTCTGTCAAATTCCGATTCATTTGAACGAAAACACGAAAATCAACGACAAATCAAAGCATTTCAATTCCATTCATGATTTTCTAATCAACATTGAAGGCCAAGTAATGACGCGCATTGGGAGCAGAAGCTTTTCAAAGTTTCAATATCACAGCCAAAAGAAGCCCCCCTTGAGCCTAATTCTATAAAATAAAGGAAATTGGGAACCCAATGACTTTTTCAAATGGCAAATAAACGAGAGAATGAACTGCGTTCTAACACGCTCAATTCAATATATTCTGATGTAAACCCTTACCAGTATGAACAGCCAAATTCAAATACTATGCCAAATCAGAGATATCCTGAACAGTACCCTAATTATCCTCAGCAACAGTATTATCCTGACCAGCAAGACCCTTACCGTCAACAACAACAGTATCCTTACAATAACGACTATAGACAGAATGATGGTTATTATCCTGACCAATACCAGCCTAATGGTTACCCGAATCCGCAATATCAACCACAACCTATTCATGACCAATACATTCAACCTGCTCAAATGTCGGAAGCTTTTACAATCCCTAGAAATGGTCCATTTGATAATCCAAATCCTGTATATAATCAATCGGGTCCTGTACCACAACAACCCCCAGCTTCCAAATTGGTAGCAAATCAAGAATATGTCAATGCTCCAATGATGGAAGAAGCCATTACACTTCCACGTAATGCAACGTTCTCCAATCAACCAAGAATGCCAGTTGAGCCTGTTCCAATGCAAATGGCATCCGTTGCTAAAGTTAGTCCATTAGAATCAAATGATATTCGTCGTAGAAGTTTAAAACCTCAAGAACCTTCACCATCGGCAAACTTTGAAGCTACAGATTCATATATGAATAAATCTGCATCAAATGATAAGTTGGTGGATGGCAAGGAAGATTTGACGTATCCTCAATTGACTCCTGAAAAGCCTGAAAGAAACTGCATGTATTGTTGTATCCCAACCAACCGCAAAAGAAGAAATATTTGCCTATCCATCACTGCAGTGTTGTTATTGATTATTGGTGTCCTAACATTTCTATTCTTCCCAAGGTGATTTAAATTCATAATCTAAAACTCTAGAATACCAGATATTCAAGTTAATAGTATCAATGTTGCACCTGGTAGTTCTTTCAAACTCACACCTGTTGACTTGACTCAAGAAAATATTAATTTCAGTTTCGAAATGGGTATGATTATGAACATTGGTGTATTCAATCCAAATTCTTATCATTTGAAAATCGATGAACTTGATTTAAATGTAAGAGATATTAAAATATTTATGTATAGGCTTTTACATTAGCAAATTCCACTTTTATCAATGAACAAATCCCATCTCCAGCAGAAGGTCTTTTTGGTAGAATCGATCCAAATCGAATCAAGGTCAGTAACGCAAATCGCGAAACACCTATTGGTAAAGGTACTTTTGGAACCATTACGTTCCCTCCAAGGACACAAACCAATTTCACAATGAATTTTACAGTGTCCTATTCACCTAATCAACGATTGGGTGCACTCAATGATCCCGGTCTTAATGAAATCATTCAATTATGTGTTCAAGACCCTGTTATTTCTCCAACCTTAAACAGAACTACTATAGTCAAGTATATTGCCACCACGAAAATTGCTGTTCTATCTTATATTGGATATACTCCTTCCTTGACAAACCAATTAAACATCAACTGTCCATTTCAAGGCAAAGCCAAGGAAAGTTTTATCAATGGTATCAAAGGTAGTAGTCAAACTGGGAGTCAAGGAACTGTCCCATCGAGTAATGCTCCTCCCACTGGTAACAAAAAGTTTGCTGTAAAGAATCGAAAATCAAAATCTGAGGTGGTATATCTTCATTTACCTATAAGTGACAATATGTTTGCTACACCATAAATAGATTTGCCAACCTATAAACTAAATAAAAATTATGTAAAATTAAATTAACAGATTGAACTTGAAGATGGTTGAGTTTATTAGAATAATTGGAGAGTTAAAAATAAAGAAGGTCCATAGTTGGAATTCTTCAAATCATAATGATCACGATTCCAATAGGCGGTGGTAAGATTATAGACTTTAGGGTTGGTGTAATCAGCATCAAACCAGGTAAATCCAGATCCTTGATTTCTACCATTACCCGTAACCATTAACCAATAAGAATCCTGTGGTAATCGCGGTACATCTCTAGAAATCCATTCTAATTCATAAACATCACGGTTCGGTAAATTGAAAGTACTAGATTCTATACAATCATTCCAAACAGGTAATTCATCCTTGTTTTGACAAAGAGAGAGAGTAACAGAATTGTATGGACTCTTGACATTCAATGTTCCTAATGATATGATAGCCTTTTCAAACAGATTATCCGATGCTGTTGGATAAAATTTCACTGCTAGGGAATGGTATCGATCAATAACGATACCTGAAGTTAAATTTGGTTTCAATTGATTGATGATTGGTAAACCTGCTCCCATAGCCATATCAAATAAAATCACTAAGCAGTACATTTTTATAAAGATTTTAATTGTTTAATTTTTTTGGTGTTTCAATTTCTTTATTGAGCTGGAGACCCACAAGGTTTATCCGGTTTGGTCGAAAGTTAAGCAATTTAAGCAAACTTTATTCATTCATCTCATTAGTATCATCAAGTTTTGCTTATTTCTTTATTGGTAAAACGCGAGATTGTACAAAAGGTGGTAGTATTTTGAAGTTACTCAATGTTTTCCAAGTGGTATTGGATGAAAGCAAGATGTTCACCCATATCGGTAGATGGCTTATACAAAGATGAAGAGTAGATTTGTAGATACACCTAAGTTGGAGTCGAATCATGACATCGTCCAGCCAAATACGTCGCCATAAACGTTATTCAAGACATAGGGTTGTTACACTGAAAAACAGTCGCCGATTTCCCAAAAATATTCATCAACACCAATCTTTGATCATTGCCTTGATAACGCGACGTTTTTGATATTCTCTAACCGTCATCAATACGAAAAAATGTGGACCTTCACATTTGGTTTAGGTGATCATAGTGATCTTTCTATGCACTGAACAATTAATTTAATATAGCACATATTGAATTACAATTGTAATATTTTCTGCATGCAATTGTAAACTATCAGGAGTATATTATCGTATGATAGCTGAGACTTCTCAAGCTATAACATTTGAATTTCCATTAATTTTCATCCAAACTTATCCGTAGACTTAAATCAAAGGAAGGCGATGATCGGGTATGGTGCAATACCTGTGACTCTTTTAGGATGTGCCGGAAGTGTTAGAATGACCTCTAAAGTTTGTGACCGAATCGTTTTTTTTTTTCAGACGAATAGGCACTCGATGGTAGAAATCACACCTTCTTTACCAGACGGTCACCTTGTTCGCACTTATGATCAAAACTATGCAGGTACTGACACTGAGTCAGAAGGGGAAGCTCAGTTTGAAGTCGACGCAGAGGATGAAGAACAGTTCTCTACTTCTACAAGACTACAACAGAATCAGCAATATCTGGACCACCAGATCACCCCAGCATCAAGTACCTGGTTACTGGAACCTCAGACTTTGAAAACAAACAAAGGGGTTAACGTTATACTCGTTAGGAAACCGACTGCGTCAAACTTATCACACCGATTACTGAATCCGTTTATTTATCGGAATATTGAAAACGTCGGTAAACTGGATGCATTGGCTAAGCTATTGAATACACCCGATGATTGGTATACAATGTACAATCAAGTTGTTCAAGATGGCTATATCTTTAGGAAACTCAAACGTTTCATTGAATTACCAGAAAATACTTCAGAAGCTTCTATTCAAGCTCAGTTCAGCAGTATCGTTTCAAATATGGCCGACAGACTTGGTGTAGACATGATTTCTGATTCAGAAACAAAAATCATCGTTGGTGGTCTCTTGGCTAGACATGAGTATGATATCAGAAGCAAATGCGACCCTCATTTCCTCAGTGCTGATGGTGTTCATCTCATTGCATCAGAAGTTAAAACACTTCGGACTTTTGGACCGGGAGAAATGTGGTATCACTCATCAAGAGGCATTCAAGTCTTATCCGCATTGTATGCATTCAATTGCCCTACATTTCTCTTTACACAAGGACAATGGAAGTTGTTCGTAGAGAATAAGGCACGGAATACTATACTGACCTTTCCTTATGACAATGACGAAACCCATTCTCCCCATGTCAATTCCAGCTTGGTTAAAGGAATGGGCAAAGCATTCTTAAAGGCCATTGTTATATGTTTACTATCAAAACGAGAGTCCTTGGTTGAATCTATGAATCAAGTATCAATCGAAGAATCATCGCAAGTAATGCAATCTCCAAATAAGAGTATTATAAACCCAAAATACTTCGATACTTTAGAGAAACCACAAAGGCAATCGACACGTTTACAAAAATTTTCTGAGTCAAAGTATGGAAAGAAGCAACCATCATTTGTCTCTGGCTATATTGATGGTCAACCATTATATACAACAGTCAGGATTCTTCCCCAAGAAGTTGTTTCAAGAATTGAAGATGAAATTACTTTGCAAGAGAAAGCAGAATTTAACAAGCGTGTAAAGTGACTTTGTTGTGAATAAAATGCCATTTTAAGTAAACGCGAATGGTATATTTACACGGTAATTCCATTCGAGAAAAACGGTATAGACCTATCCGAGTAGTTTGAAATGACATTCCAAATCCATCATATCGTTAAAATGTTGGGTTGAGTTTACATCATTAATAGGTATTGATGGTAATGGTGAACTAAACGCGAAATTTAACGATAAGAATACAAGTAAACATATATATTTGAATTCAATAGCATCATGATATACCACACTTTGATGTTCCTGGAATATATTTCATATTACCAAACTTATTGCCTTTGATAATAGGTGCATTTGGTTTTACACCATTTGGATTTGGAGTTGAATGTTCCTCATACCATCCTGATATTTCACTTGTTACTAATCTAAAGTACTGACGAAAAGTTCTCTGTTTTAATGGTACAGATTCATGAGGAGTCATATCAGTAATCCAAATGATTGAATTTGCAGGAACAGAAGTATAATTAGGACCAAGTAAATTTCGAAGATGTTCAATATCACCATGTTCTCCAATAATTGATTTTGAATCCACTTCTTGGATTTGTGCATTCCATACTCGACATGAATCATCAATATTGGAAGCCATAAAAATACCACCAGAAAGATGATTTCCTTCAATAAAACCACGACCCCAAAAAAATCGATCGATATGTTGATGTTCACCTTTACCAAAATGAAATTTCCCAGGGGATTCAGTATGTAATCCTGCTCGACGTTGCGATTCACCAGGTTCCACATACGATTCATGTATAGTCAGGTAACATATTTTCCCACGATCAGTAGCATGACTGAATAAACACTGTTGAATCATTGGTTGATAGCGAGATATCTCTGGTGACATTTCTTCAATAGTTGAGAAGTTGAAAACAAATGGCATCATATTAATATAAACCGATTTAAGGTTTCCGTCCTGATCCTTGAGAGGGTCTGGAAATCTTGAATGAGAGGGGAATAGAAGTAATCCAGTAGATTTTGTATTAATATGTAAATTCCATTCACAGTTTAACAAATCAAATATTAGCAGTAAACAATCCTTGTTGTTACTAAATAAATGTAATGGACTTGATTTATCATACGTTCCAAGGATAATTTGAGCAAATACAGGATTGAATGGCATTTTGTCCAAGTATTGAAAATTTTCGCCACGTTATGATCAACGAACGCATTACCACAATCATTTACTATGTGATCAATACATCACCTCAGTCATTTTAAGCAATTTATTAATAAGAATCGGATACTATTTTGTTATAAATAGGAATCCGTTACTATTTATTTTACAACCAAATCGCGACTATTTATTTTACTACCACATCGCGACTAATTTATTTTGGATCTAAAAATGATAATTTTAGAAAAGAATGAAATCCAATCGTGCAAGAAACCCACAAAGGAGGCACATCATTGAACTCCACTGAATGAGCCAATGGCGTCATAGTTTCAAATCATGGAATTATACAAAACCAAGAAGGCTGACATTCAAAAAACTTGATAGAAACAAAATGAGAAAATCATGGAATTTGTTGTGTTTGATTGCTGTAGTGTTTGGTCAGGATACAACTAGTTCATTAACTGTTACACAAACCGACTCTACCACTACTTCAGAAACTACTACAACTACTGTACCATCTTATTATGGAAAATGTTATAAGGCTAATAGAGTAACCACTACTTCTACTATTGTACAAACTACTGTAGCAACCACCACAACTGTCGCTCCTGAAGTGTCCCCAACAACAAACCCAGAACCTAAAAAACTAGAAGAGAAGAAACCTGAACCAGCTCCAGAGCCAAAGAAACCTGAACCAGCTCCTGCACCAGCTCCAAAACCAAATCCTCCTCCAAAACCAGAACAAAAAAGCCCTCCACAAAATCTAACTCCTCCAGTGTCGCCTGGTGGTGGATTTTCTGGTGAATGTATCGCGGCTCACAATAATGCTCGTTCAGGGAAGGTAACAAACTATATGACTTATCCATAAGGGATTGCCACCACTTTCTTGGGACTCAGGATTAGCATCCTCAGCTCAAAACTGGGCCAATACTATCGGAGGTAAGATTGATTTTTCATTGAACTGTAGGCAAAGCATTAAAACATTCTGGCGGACCATCAGGTGAGAACATCTATGGTGGTGGTGGTGGTTGTCAAGCTGCTGTATCCATGTTCATGTCAGAGGAACGATTCTATAACCCAAAAGCGCCGATCGGTAATGCTGGGCAGGCAAATGGATTTGATAAAGTCGGACATTATACTCAAGTTATGTGGAGAGGAACCACCAGAGTAGGATGTGGGAAATCATCCGATAAAATTGTCTGTCAGTACACTCCAAGAGGGAACTCTTTGGGTGCATTTGCTTATTAACATACAAATAAATAGCTTCATTTTTTAGATTTTAAATTCTATTGTAATGAAATTTAGTTTAGAATGCAAGAACATTTGGCCAATTACCAGGCGGTACGTATTTGCAAACGACACGACTTTTAGAAGATGCACAACCAACATGAGTGGTTGTTCTCCACATCAATTGAGAGTAATGTCCAACAACCATAACATTATTAGGACCTTGACCCATTTTGAATCCATCACGGTATATAGCAGCCTCGGCAGCAAATACTCGGACAGCTCCTGAACATGCCCCTCCAGCACCAGAGATATTTTCACCTTCACCTTGAACATGGGAATGACTGTTCAATGTCAATGGAGTTCCTGATTGATCAACATGAAATTTTGGTACCTTCAATTCGATTGGCCCAAATTTGAGCTTTATTGGCTAAATCGGCACTCCAAGCTAATGGTGGGACACCCTACCGTTAATTTTAAATATCCAAACCTTGGCAGCTCTGTAACTGTTGTGTGCATTTAGACAGTCTGAAATGTAATCAGAACCACCACCAGATGATTTTGGGGTGACTGGGGCTGGAGCTGGTGTGTCAGGTTTTTTAGGTTCTGGTTGTTTAACTTCTGGCTTCTTTGCAGCAGCTTCAGTAGGTTTTGGAGGTACAGTGGTGGTTTTTGCAACTGTAGTAGTAGTGGTGGTTGTAGTGGTAGTAGTTGGAGCAGCAGTGGTAGTGGTAGTTCTATTAGCTTTATAACATTTTCCATAATAACTTGGAGTTGTTGTTGCAGCAGGAGTGGTAGTTGAAGCAACAGTTGTAGTTGTTGTGGTAAGAACAGTTGTAGTATCAGTCACTACACTACTCTGAGCAATCACAAGGTTGATTAATGATACTAAAGACAATTTAGCGGAGTACATTTATTATGAGTCTGTCTAAGTGGAGAAGAAAATAAGAAGGGCATGCTTAGTACAACGGTTCGGGTTTGTTTCGGATACAACCAAAATCAAGTCCCGAAAATATTCTTCAATTACAAATGCCAATGACCAAATCAAAATAGATTTGGATACTTTTGGATTTTCAAAACTTTCAGTGGCATTATATGAGTACTATCCATTATAAAAATCAATGCGTTCAAGTTCTTTTTGGTACAACCTTTACTGGTCCACCCAACACATGCTTTGTAAACACAAGACCAAATTTTAATATTGAAGAATTAGTTGATTGTTGTATGAAGTTTTTTTCTCATCAGTCATATAGTTTACTCACTCGAGATATAAATACTGTACTTTAATTTGTTTCCATATTCCCGATAAACCATTTGTAAAAAATTAATGATAAAGCAATTGATTGATCAACCCATTCTATACTAAAACTTAAACAACAATCGAAATACAATGTACAAAAAGTCATAAAAGAATCCACATTTTCATTTATTAATAAGGTTTCTGTCCTCTTTGATTTCCAGCTGGAGCATAATTACAAACAATCTTATTTCCTGCTGATGCACAACCAACCGAAGTTGTTTTTGACCACATCACCTGAGTGTAATGACCAAAAACATTGTAATTGGATCCATCCATGATAGTTCCATCACGATAGAATCGTTGCTCAGACATAAACATGCTGACAGCTGAGCTACATGATCCACTACCCATGGCGATATTTTCACCGACGTTGTTACGGTTGGTTGAATGTCGCATAGAACCAGCTAAAAGTTAGTTGAATAAGTTGGGTTACATGCGATTATATTGGCCCATTGTTGTGCTTGGGAGACAAGTTGTGGAGACCAACTTAATGGGCCAACTCCTTTGGTGGCTCTGGCACTGTTGTGGGCTTGGAGACAGTCGCCAGCAAACCCGCTAGGGGCTGATGGTGTATCTACTTTTGCAGGGTTGGAAGCAGGTGGAACTGGTTTTGGACTACTAACAGCCTGTGTCGGTTTGGCAGCATTGGTAGTGGCAGCTTTAGTGGTTGTAGTAGTAGTTGTTGTGGTTGGAGCAACAGTTGTAGTAGTTCTATTCGCTTTATAGCATTTTCCATAGTAACTTGGTGTGGTTGAAGCAACAACACTAGTAGTAGTGGCAGTAGGAGAAGTGGTTGTTGATACCATTGTCTCTGTAATAGTTTCATCAGCAAAAACTCCTTGTAGTAGTAACAAACTTAACGTTAGTCTATATCCTATCATTCTATTGTTTATTAAAAAAATGCTTGGGTGTGGTTTGACCATAACGTTTTGAATGAAAACGGTAAGGTAATACGAGGGACCTCATCAACTTGTATCGTACGTAACGTTGTAGGTTCCTCAGTATGAAGGAGCATTAGACGAAAGGAAGGCACTTGAAAACAATGATAGTGTTTATATTTCTCGTTCAATGTAATTTGTAATTATAAAAACATGACCGTCCATAATTCATTGTACATATTCCATATTCAGTTTCTGGAACTACAACCTGCTACTTCTGAAGCATGTACACTCAATATTCATACCAATACATTCTCCATCCTGCTTCGACTTATAATACTATATGTAGTTTTTACATTATCATTGTTCAAGTAATGATAAAAACTATGATAGACACAAATCAAATGCTTCAAATACTCCAAATCGAAAACAACATGAACCATGATTGGAATATAAAACGAAATGAGTATATTAAAAGGCCACAACACCTCCCATATTTCCTGCAGGACTGTATTGACAAACAATCTTGTCTGCAATACCACATCCTACTTGTGTAGTACCTCTCCACATGACTTGAGTAAAATGACCTACGACTTGGTAGTTGTTTAATGGTCCCATAGGAACTTTAGGTTTATAGAATTGTTTTCTAAGGTGAGTGGAAAGGAAATAATTTACTCGCTCATAAAGGCATCAACAGCTGCTTGGCAGGAACTGGCACCACCATAGATGTTTTCTCCGTTGCCAGTGCCGGAATGAACCATAGCGCGACCTAGGATTAGTGTAAGGAGTGGTTACCATTGATTTGGTTGGCCCATGCTTGAGCGGATGCAGCTAGGCCGGTGCTCCAGGTGAGTGGTTGAACTCCCTAGTGGTTAGAAGGTGATTGTATTACTCCACTAGCTCTGGCACTGTTGTGGGCACTAAGACAAGCTGAGGCGAATCCTCCAGGAGCAGAACCGCCTGTTGATTTTGGGGTGACTGGAGCTGGAGCTGGTGTGTCAGGTTTTTTAGGTTCTGGTTGTTTAACTTCCGGTTTCTTTGCAGCAGCTTCAGTAGGTTTTGGAGGTACAGTGGTGGTTTTTGCAACTGTGGTTGTAGTAGTGGTGGTTGTGGTAGTAGTGGTAGTTGGAGCAGCAGTAGTAGTGGTAGTTCTATTAGCTTTATAACATTTTCCGTAATAACTTGGAGTAGTTGTTGCAGCAATAGTTGTGGTTGTGGTTGTGGTTGTAGTTGGGGCTGAGGTTGTGGTCTCGGTGGTGGATTGGGACATGATTGCATTCATCAAAACTGGAATTAACACATTGAATTTCATTTTGTATTTCTATAAGTGAAGAATTTCTACAAATGCTTTGGTTTGGTCGTACTAGAAGACCCCGACCGAGTCTGAAACAGAGTTGTTTTTTTCAGTCTAGTTGGTTGGGTTTATTTCGGATTGGATTTTCAAAAACTTTATTCATTTCCTGGTTGATGTTATTGGCTTTGTTGGAGAAGGTTGGTATGGGCTTGACAGTTTTTGAATCATTGATTTAGTATGTGGAATAGTGTTTCCAATGTGGTCCCAATTGGTACAATAACGTTTCATCTCCTTTTGTTCCGTCCTACCTAATAAAAACCCCTTTGATAAAATTAACCGTAAATTGTAGATTTAAAGAATATTTTATGGATACTGAATCAGTACCACGCAGCAGTACTGAGTGGATGGTGGAATTATTTATGGAACGAATCACGGTCAAGATTCCTAAAGAGGCATCAAGATACAATGCAGTATCATAATGTAGGTTTGAGACAAACACATTGATACAAGTGAACTCACGGATCATCAATATCATGAACGAAATCATAGCATAAAGGAATAGAAGTCATTATATAGCAAAATAAACAGAAACGTCAATACAAAAAGGAACGAACATCAACTAGATGACACCATCTTCCGTCGTAGCTGGATGATAAAAGAATAGGGGGTAAATAAATTCTGACAATCAAAAATCCCAACCATAGTGCGATCAAATGCCAGTAGAACCAAATATTGTATGTCACATCGATCAAACCCAACCAGGACTCGCTCCAAAACACACCGTTTCACATCGTCTGTAAGATTGAGCAACAGTAGTCGACGTGCCACTAACAACAATTGCGCTATCCGTAGGGTGAATTGATGTTGAATGGATTGGTGACGTTCTAGAATGGGACGTGTTTCTGGAATAGCCAAGTGCGATGGTAATTGGTTGTGATGGTTGGCGATTAATGTATTAGCATGATGATCTATTAATATTTGTATCACGTTCACCTCTCCTTCCACTATGTATTAGAAATTATTCATGTGTATACTGGCAGCGATGTGGAGACAAGTATTTCCTTCAGAATTGAGAATATCTGGACTTATATCGATATCCAGCAAGAACTGGACACAATCAATACGGCCTACAAAAGCAGCAACATGAAGTGGAGAATAGAGACTGGTAGTCAGTTTATAGTTAAAGCCGAAATCGACGAGGATTTCGCATATTGGGATCCTGCCTCTGGAGATTGCGAGATGGAAGGGACCTAAAGTTAATGGAATTTGATTACTTAGACCGATGTCGTTGTCGGAGTATAGAAGGGAGAATGATGTTTTGGAGTCGAGAGTGTGTAGAAGAGTAGTTAAAAAATTAGTCAAGCCTGGAGTTAGAGTGTACAGTATACCTAAAGATTGATTAAAAGGAGAGAAAAGATACCTAAGGTTCAATAATATCATCAGTACCTAAATGAGATTAGAAATGACTGGACAAGTACCTATAGGTGAATGTAGAAGAGAATACCTAGATGACAGATGTGGTGAAACCAATTCCAATTATTCGCATCATGAAAGGAATGAAATTGGGGAAGAGAGATCAAATAAGAGAAAGCAGATATATTGTGGTTTAATATTGCAGAGACAACAAAGTTTGATGATTGAGTATTAGAAGAAATGACAAAGTGAGAGTCTAGGTAGTGAATGATGAAATTGAGATCAGCATGCTCTGATATGAGGGAGAGAAGGATGGAAGAGCTTATATTTGCTTGACATTGATTAGAGGAGTGTATATTATCACAGTATTTAATGAAACGAGGGAGGGAAGAATAGTTTATAATTGAACGTAAATGATTTGGGTTGAAAGTTGAAGCAGAAGTTAGCATTTGTTTTTGTTTTTGTTGGTGGTAAAATACTAGTAGAATTCTGGTAGAATACTGGTAATTGATATTAGAATACTTACGGTGGTTTAATTAAATAAATAGTTAATACGGTTATTTACTATGTAAAAGTAGCAAACAATTAACCTGTTTCAACCTGTTTTGTATCACTTCAATGCTTACTACTGTCAACATAGACACTAATAATAATACTATTGTTCCTTGATTGTTACTTACTAATTGCATTAAGTTACTGTCTCTTGTATGATGGAGTGCTACTAAATGTCTGTGCTTTGTCTCGGATCTTTACCAAATGAACTATATAATACAAAAGTTACCAAACAACCATCCTCACACTATATACTTAGCTACCTGCATTGCCCTAGATGCTCTCTCTGCTACTGTTCTATACATATCATACATTATCATTCATCCAGATTACTGGCTGCTTTTTCCTCACTGGAATCAACTCGTCCCTCTCGATCTATACTTGCTTGCTTTAACTAGAGTCTCTTTACTCTCTATATTCTTGTTCAAATATCATTGGGCCGTTCAGAGTCGTATCCCTATCTTCACTACTTTTGTATTCCACTTCTGAAATCATTTCTAACCTTAGACTTCCCTCTTGTACTTGATCATTAGAGCAAAGTTTGCTTACTCAATTGCTGCCTTCATCACCCTCGCTTTCGCTTTCGTTTTCTCATGGGCTGAATTACTCATTTATGTTCACGCAATGCTCATTCATGGTGTCTTATTCTGGAATCATGTCGATGATTTGCATGAGTCTTTGCTCGATGATGATCATGCTATCTTGGTTTGTCTCTCTCCCGTTCTCAACTATAGCATTTTGATTTTCCGGATTCCAGTGATTATATCTCTTCTGCAACTCAAAATATAAATCAAGGTACCTTCTTTCTCCTCTTCATTTGCTCTATTTTTCAACATCTGAATTCATTTCTACATCAACACCAGATCAGTACTTATTTGCAACAATTCCTATTTATCACTATATTAATTACTACTTTTCAATTAAAGCCTCTATTTCCATAGCAATTACTATTCATTACCAGCGGGTACAATTTTTCAAGTTGATCAACCATGGCACACACTTTTTATGCATTTTGGAAATCATTTCTACAACAATTTAGTCACCATATCAATTATTGGAATTGAAATCTAATTATATTTACTAAAACAATCACTAAAAGTATTCTGTATTACTACTAATCACCCTATCAATCACTAAAGTATCACAACAAACTATAACTTTAAACCAATCAATGCTAACGAATATAGATGCAGCACGAAGTACCGATGCACATTCATACTTGGATGGGCAAATCTTAATGGGAACATCCGCTCCCATCCAGATCTCACATTCTGTTTCCAATCGTTATACCCATGAACCGTCTCTCTCGAAACCCAGTGTATTCTCCTCGATGGTCGACAGTTTTCACATCGACGGTGAAGGTATACTCATCCATTAACCGTCAGATACGTTCAAAAATTACTTAAAAAGAGATGCAGAATTAAAATTGGCACATAAGATGTTGAAAAATATTCAAATACTGGATGCTAAAGAGATATATACTCGTAAAAACCGATTTGAAATATTACCAAGATTTGCTTTGAAATATCTTGAAGTATCATCAATTCAATCTAACAATAGGTGGACCTTTACAACCCCAAAATTCATCGAACGCAATTTATTGCTGAAACCATCACACGTATCCATACCTGTAAACAAACATGTCAATATATGCTGCGAATCACTGATTCACAAGTAACCACTTTACATTGACTCCAGGCAATTACACTAGCACTTTCAGATGTGGTCACGAAAGAACTGCATAAACTTGCAGGGACAAATACCCGTATTGGATCGTTTGAAGATGTACCAGGATACGGTCCAGAGCATCTATTCTGGAAGTACTGGCAATTAGATCTAGATAGTTGTTTAGCAGACATTTACCTCTACCAAGGTCTTCTACAGTTGTACCTAGGTAAAACTCTCAAGGCATCACAGTAATATAATCTTATTAACCTTTCACAGTCATATCAGTAAATCCTTTCGAATGTACCAAACAATCGGATATGCCTTAATCGAATATTCCAAACTTACAGTAACAATGCCAGGTGGATTACAAGACGCCGTGAATTCATTACGACATCATTTGAGTACCAGTCATTCGTTTGCCACTGCCTGTTTTCAACTCATCCCATCCATGGTACTTTCAAAAATTAACACTAGTTCCCCAATACTGTAGATTCTTACATGAAGAATCTTGGTCTGATCGATGATCGATGGGTTGGGATCCGAACACTGTATCAACTCTCTACCCAGGAAACAACTAAATGTATCAACTTTTTATTAACCCTAGCCTTATTAGCATCTGCTTTGTTGTTGTATGTATTGGGGATTCCGGTATTGGGGTATTATACCTTACCGTATCCGTCCGAGCAACGTGAGATTATGACGATGGTTAATCGGATTGATACTATATTCAGGTACATGCGTCTATTTTGATTATAGGGTTTCGCCGTTACATCAATACCTGACGTTCCTTGTCTACCGTCGACTAGGATCGTATGATTATTCATTTTCCGTGTGTCAGAATTTGATTGCGTTGGAGACTTGTACATATACTCAACAAGCAAGATACGAACTGGCTGTGCTATACATTCAAACACAAAATTTCACAGAGGCAAGTGCGATATTAGGTGTGTTGTGGAACATGGTTGATGTATCATTGGTGACGTTGTTGTTGGTGGGTGTCCAATTGCTCAATTTGAGTGAAGATGTCGATCAGAAGATTATGGATCGCCTTCAACTGCAGATTGTGCCGCATGTGGTAAATGAGTTTACAGTCTATCAAATGGGTGTGTCCAGCACTATCAAAACCATTCGTAAATGGCTAGGCATATATGATGATGCCTTGATACGGCCAATGCTTTTATATTGGTTTCTGTACTACCAGAAAGATTTGGCATCCTTGGCGAGTTCTCGTGGCAGTATACCACTCCTGATTAACTTGGCCGTGACATTAGATACCACCTTTCGCGATTTGAAGCAACATCCGCCCATGTCTACAATCATTCATGGGTTGGTCTTGGGTACCTTGGTCAAATATCTGGCTATCCATCAAGTCGATACCGTCACCTATTTCAGTGATCGATATCCGACCATGCGACTGGGTGATATATCAAGGCAATGCTACCGATCTGCCATGACTGCGCTGGTGGATTTGGAGGATACCTATGGGATACAATATTACGTTTGGTACGA
Organism: Globomyces pollinis-pini; assembly: GCA_025399215.1. Taxonomy (NCBI): domain Eukaryota; kingdom Fungi; phylum Chytridiomycota; class Chytridiomycetes; order Rhizophydiales; family Globomycetaceae; genus Globomyces; species Globomyces pollinis-pini. The sequence goes on along the minus strand of MU621303.1, from coordinate 4,176 downwards.
GTATAGTGAATTGGAATCTATTGTATTTGGTGAGAATCAGGCAGCGTTAGATTTGATACACCGATGTGTTCCGGAAGAAATGGAAGAAGATCGATTAATGGTTACAAAGTATCGACCACAATCTGCATCACCACCATTGCCACAACCATCGTTTGCTCGTGACCCGTCACGAAGATACTTGTTGAAATCGGCAGGTTCGGTTACTAGTGAAGGTATATTGTCGTCATCAGCTAGTCAAATTGATTGGGGTATGGAGTCGCGGTTGAGTATGGCTGTAGTGGATATTGAACCTGGATTGGAATTGTTGTGCTTGAATGCTCAAAAATATTTAATGCGACAATTAAAGAGTTGAATGATCTTCATATGTGTTTGTTTTATATATAAAATGTAAATCTTTACCATTAATTTTAAACTATTTTTTTCTAACTGGACGTGACTCTTGTGAACTTTACATCAAGGCGCAATGATATCATTTGTGGTAGTAGCAAAAAACAACGATGATGCTTGTTTCAATTTATTAGCCCAGAAACTTCCATGGTGGCAAAGGTAGGCTGGGATACTAGCCAACGTCTGCTCAACACTTATTTGAGCCTATTCTGTTTAAGTTTTACTTGTGTCAATTGAGCCTTTGTACAATGATTTTAGTTAAAAGTAACAGTTATTTTGGATACTAAACATAAATAATGTTGAGTTTAATTTTTACTTTGGTTACTGTTGGTTTTGCTATGCCACATGAAGGTCATGATGGACCTCATCCTGAAGCTGCTCCTGCTGTTGCTGCTCCAGCTTCTGGATCCTATGCTCCTCCTGCTGTACCTGCCATTCCAGCTGCCCCTGCTCCTGCTCCTGCACCAGCTGGTTCATACGAATCTGCACCTATAGTCCCAGCTCCAAGTTACAATGAACCTAAACCGCCTGTGCCAGAATACAAAGATCAAAAACCAACTTCATCATACAATGAACCTAAAGGTTATGAAGTTCCACCAACAGTTCCATACAATGGACCTGGACCAGTACCAACTACACCAGCCGTGACTCCATATGCTACTGGTGGACCAGTCCCTACTGGAGGGCCAGTACCTACTGGTGATAGTTATCAAACCGCCTTACCGACCGTGACTGGTGGTCCAGGTGGATATGGCCCAACACCAGGAGTTGTCGAAACCCCAGGTGGATACAATGCACAACAAACTGCTGCTGCTGCGTACGGTACCATCAGCCAAAGTTCTGCACAAAACAACAACCTTATGTATAGCCTTATCTTATCTGCTATTCCATTTGCCTTGCTTTAAACTATATTGATTATACGTTAAAAAATGTACTGGAATAACTCTTATAAAAACAAAATAATATATTCATTTGCATGTTTTCATAAACAGAGCTCATTTTTAACTTGTTTCAGAATTCAATGTGAACACAAATCGTTAAAAACACGTACTCAAGCAAATTATTTTATTTTTTAGAACAAAAATGTGAATGAAATCACCTACCACCAGACATTTGCATGATTTTCAATAACTGTCCATTCACCTCATCCATCAATTTCAACACATCCTTTGATAGAGGTTTATACTGACTTTCAGCTGTTTTTGAAGCGATGACTAATTTTAGTTTTTAAATGGTGATGATTACAATCTCGTAATTCGAAAGTGATTCCTTCAAAATGTCTTAATCTTTGTTCCAGAGCTCCTAATTGAGTAAATGTTTCGTTTTCAAGTAGTTGTGCTCGTTTGGCTTCGTATTGGGCATTCAAGGTTTGGATTTCTGATTTGATGATGTTACGGTTAATTCGTAAAGCATCCCGCTCCGCCGATCGTTTCTATAAAATCAATATAAAAACAATTTAATACTGCTTGAGAAATATCAGTTTCATTTTTAACGGTTTCTAAATCTCCAATAGATTCTAAAGATTTCTTCATATTTTCAATACGTTCTGTTAAATGATCCAATTCGGCCTTTAGTTTGACTTCCAATTGACCAACTTTTTCTAAATCTTGCATACGTTGATCGCGTTCTGATTTGTTAAAAGAATTGTGTGTACCTTGTGTTAATGCTTCAGTAGTTGTTTCCGCATTTCGCATTTCAGTTTCTTTGATTGTCAGGTCTGTATTTAGATCTTTGAATTCTTGTTTGGATGGTAATACGCTTAAATCGTGTTTGGATAATATCTATCAGTTTAAAATGATACAGTCTATTACTTGAATTCTGCCTAATATCTTCACAATTTCTTTTTCTGTTGCTTCATTTAGTGATATCTTTTCAGTTTTCTTTTCTTCAAACGTATCCAAAAACTGTTGCATTTCCTCATCTTTCTTCAAAAGTTCTTCATACTTTGCTAATTTTTCTGCCTGTTGAGGATCAACAGTTGTATCCGTGTGTAGTAATTGTTCTTTGATGCTTCGAATTTGTTCTTCAATTTCAAGTGTGCGACGTTCCATTCCAGAAGTTTCCAAATTATCATTTTTCACCTATTGATAAATTATTACGGTTTTCTTACCTGCTCTAGAAGTCGAGCTCTCTCTTGTGGGCCTGATTCCAATTCAGATGATTGTAATGATGCTTCCAAGTCTCGTTTTTTGTCTCGTACTTCGCTCAATCTTTGGTAAAGAGACATTGCCTTCTGTTTTATCACGTCTTTACCTACTTCCTAAATTTTGTGAGTATATACTCTTCAATTACGTCTTGAAGCATTTTTGCTTTTGTTTCAATTTTTTCAAGTTCCATTTGTTGTGCTTGAATGCTGGCCAAATATTCATTATTTTCTCCTTTCAACACATGATATTGTTTTCTTCTTCCTGCGTCTAACGCTTCAATTTGATCTTCAGCCCTCTTTTCTTCTTCTTGGATCTGTTTTTCAACATCTCGAATGGCAGATTCACGTCTATAACGTTATCGCTACAAATTAATACTGTTGTCTTTGTAAGAAAATATCATCTAACGCCTGTGTAGTTCTTTGATTTTTAGCCAATAATTGATGATATTCACGTTCAAACTCTTCCAAATCTGTGTCAGTATGTAATTTATCCACCAAAGTGTTTAAATCCCCTAGTTGCCCTTGAAGGTCTCTAAGTTCTACGGCCAATCCGTCAGCTCTATTTCATTAGGATTTTATGGTAATTTTGGAATACTTTTTCTCAAATATCATGTAATTGCTATTCTCCTTATTTGTATTTTCTAATTCCGTATTTAATCGATAAATTTCTTCGGTGATCATGTTCAATTTTTGTCTCAGTTCTGTTTGAAAAAATGTACTGTCTTGAACTTGTCTTCCAGGTCCTATACAGTTAGACGTATTTTAAACCTTGTGTTTTTAATCTTATGCCCCCAAGACCTTGTTGAGTTGTTGGTCTATCAATTACATTCATTCCTTATGATCAATATTTCAGAAAGTTACTTGATTGTAATCCAGTTCTTGGTGGATTTCTTGAACTTGTACCTGGTGGCTACCAACATTATACAACTATTAATTACCATCGCTTTTAAAATAATTAAAGTATAGTATATTTACCAGTTCTTGGTACACCACCTGCAGTTGGTGGAGCTCCAGCTTGTCTACCCCATGCTTGTTATTAATACTCGTAACTGCATACATGAACCAACTCCTGCTCTACTTGATGGGCGATTTGCTAACGATCCAGTTGGTGGTCTTCCTTTTGATTTTAGAAATGTTGATTATATTACCGTACATATGTGAAAAATTTAAGCAAACAACGCGATATTTAAAATCATTCTGCCAAACAACATTAGAATAGAATGATAAAAGGTTCAATGATGATACACTTTGATTTATAATATAAATAACTCGGTTCAAAAACATGACTACTAGTCTAGGTATGACAGACTCAAAACATTGTCTCAGTTCCTGTGTATATGGTTTGAAAGGCGACGACAAATACTCTTATTAGTGTGATAAATGAGTTGATCAGTTGAAGGATGTGCAATAATCTAAGATGATAACAATAGAATGAGAATTTCAAGTGAATTAATTCTAGTATGAAATTTTGGAAAAAGTAGCATATCCTCCATGGCGCAATTGGCTAGCGCGTTCGACTGTTAATCGAGAGGTTGGTGGTTCAAGCCCACCTGGAGGAGGAAGTCTTCAATAGTATAGTGGTTAGTATCTCCGCCTGTCACGCGGATGACCTGGGTTCGATTCCCAGTTGGAGAGCTTTTTGC
>MU621302.1:17152-29029 GCA_025399215.1 Globomyces pollinis-pini | reverse complement strand
ATAAAATTCGAATAGAGGTTAAGGTGTTTAAGGTTGATAAATGATTCCAAAGGCGACAGGTCAGATAATCCACCACGCATAAGATACAAAGTGTGAAGCTGACTAAACATTTCTAAACGGGTCAAGTCCAAGCTGCTTTCCTTCACATCCACAAATTCAATAGTTTCCTTGATAAACTTGGAAACTTCATCCAGGTCCATTCCATCTTCAATAATTAAAGTTTTCCTTTTCGCAAATAGTTTAGTTCTAATTGATCGAAAGAGTTTGGAAGCCATTGCAAACTGAGTGACATCGTTAGGGTGAGACCAATCGGCAATTCGATGAAGGATATCCATAGGAAACCTTTCTAATTCAAGAGCAGGAGGATAGTTGGAGCTCGGATCCATATAGTTTTGCACCAAACACATTGACATTTTTTTCCTTTTCAATCAGTAGTGGCTTGATGAATCCCGGACTAAATGACTTTATTGGGAGGTGTGTTGCTGAACCTGATCCATAAGGCATCTCTTGTTCACCTTCCAACTATATAGAACAACAGTTAATTCTCAACTATCTGTATCTGGGGCTGAGATAAATTCCAGTCACTAATCCATAACTGGACGTGGATCACGAAACTAGCCATAAAGAACCTGACTAATTTAAAGGTTTTAAAACAAGCAACAACCCAATTCATTTAATTAGTGTCGCATTTAACAGTGTATCTTCATCTAATATTGCAATTTTATTAAAACATCACGTCAAACTTTCAACTTGAAGATTTGAAAAATAATCCATTAAGTTATAAATCAAAAGCAGCGGTAGGGAAAGCGGCTACCATATGAGACAACTACACCCTTCTAAAGATTTCAATGGGGAAGTATCAATAATTTGATTCTCTGCGAGCATAAGCTTTTTAAGGTGGACCAATGCTGACAATGCAGTAACATCAACAATTTGATTCGATCGCAAGAAAAGTATTTTAAGGTTAATCAGCGATGTCAATGGCGAAATATCGACAATTTGATTCCAACAGAGATCGAGTTCTTCAAGGGTTACCAATGATGCCAATTGGGAAACATCAACAATTTTATTCCATGTGAGTCGAAGTACTCTAAGGTTGATTAAAGATGCTAGTGATGAAATATCAACAATTTGATTCGATTCGAGTTCTAGCCTTAAAAGATTAATCAATGATGCCAATGGGGAAACATCAAAAATTTGATTTGAAGGGCAATTAAGATATTTAAGATTTATCAATGAAGCTAATGGGGATACATCAGCAATTTGATTTGAATTCAGGTAAAGTACTTCAAGGTTGCGCAAAGATGCCAATGAAGAAACATTAACAATATGATTTGAGCCGAGATCAAGTTCTATCAGGTTGACCAATGGTTCCAATGGGTTAATGTCAATAATTTGATTCATATGGAGAAAAAGCTTTTTCATGTGGATTAATGATGCCAATGGGGAAACATCAACCAACTTATTTTCATTGAGCTGCAGTTCCTGAAGTTTGAATAATGATGCCAATGGTTTAACGTCAATAATTTGATTTATGTGGAGTTCAAGTTCTTTGAGGTTGATTAATGATGCCAAAGGGGAAATGTCAACAATTTTGTTCGAGCTGAGAATCAGTTTTTCAAGGTTGATCAATGATGCCAATGAAGATATATCAGCCAATCGATTTGCCCGGACAGTGAGTACTTTAAGGTTCGTTAATGATTGTAATGGCGAAACATCTACTATACTGTTCCAGTCCAGACGAATGATTTCAATGTTGGTGAAACTTTTTAATGGGGTAATATCAAGTATTTGATTCTCATGGAGATTAAGCTCTTTAAGGTTAATCAGTGATGGAAGGGAGGAAATATCAGATATTCCCTGGCCTGTAAGATGCAGATGTTGGATATGGCTGAACATTGCTAAAGAGTTTAAGTTAAAGCTCTCTTCAATCACATTCACATTCACAGATTGAATATTATCCATGATGAAATTAGAAAGTTGATCCAGATCAGTTCCATCTTTAATGGTTAAAGTTTTCCTTTTTGAGAATAGTTTGGTCCTTAACGGTATAAAGAATTTCGAAGTCATTACAAGCTGAGTGACATCTTTAGCGTGAGACCAATGGGCAATTCGATGAAGAATATCCATAGGTAAAGCTTCTATTTGAGCAGCAAAAGAGGCCATTTGAGAGTCTACTGATTCCACTTTAGCATCCATTGAATTGAATTTCGAGGTCAAATTTTTTTTCACAAATGCTGATTGTACTAAGTAATTCATGAATTACAGCTAACACACTCATTTAAAGGAACCAAATCAAAAAAAAAGTAAAGGAAGAACTTTAGAAGGAAATAGTATGCTTTTCAAATATGCTAACTGAAGATGTTTTCGTGATTTGCAATCAGTAATCACTGATTTCTGATTGCTTTTAGAGAGATTACGATTGTTACGCGTTCTTGCATGGCAGACATCGATATATGATCTTGTTGTGAATTATTGGTTGGATGTTCACGATTAGTAACAAGATACACAGAATCCGATTGAAGGGATCATTTTGAATAATATTTCCTTGACACACACCTTCTCTTGATAGTGTATTTTCGACTATTCCTCAAAAATTAATGCAAAATGAGTCATTAGAAGCGTGTCGTATAAATCCCAAAGCGTCAGTTTCAAGTAATTTTGTAGGAATGAGTCAGACGATACATCTGCTCAAGCTTTTCAAGTCTGGTGTATAAAAAAGACACTTGATCCATCAAGCAAATCATTCAAATTCAAACAAATACTCAAATAAACACGCAAATGAAATTATCTACAATGTTCCAAGGAAAGAAGTCTCAAACATTACAACAAGAAGTTGTTGATCAGTTAGATCAAGTGGTTAGTTCCACCACCAAGTCTGGAAGCTCAACCAAGCAAAGCGTAGTCAACCCAAAGTTGACATCCTACTGGCCAATGCAAACCGCTGTTGTATCCTATCTCTAATCAATCTACACCGAACCTGTTCTATTTTCTTTATTTCTTATTTATTAATAAACTGACAAAAGTTATCACTAAATTGTTCATCTATTACAATTTTGGTATGTATCTGAACTTAGTATTCCGCAGTCATTTTCTTTAGTACATCCTGCAACGTGTAAACGCTCTTCTTTAAACACTCCAAGTCTTTTGTATAAAACAGGCGAAACGGTACAATTAAATACTTTTTGGGACATTATTTTACATGAAAAGTAGGTCGAATACTTGTTTTCCCTATGTGTACCACTTCTATTTTTCTAAGCAGTATTTATTTAAAGCGAGACGAGACTGCAGGTTTTTGAATGGGGTGGAATCTCTTACCATTGTGAAAAGTCGTTTTTGAATTGTACACCTTTTTGAGATAACTAATTAAAAAAACAACCATTCACACAAAATTAAAACTGTATTCAGAAAGTCAATTATATTAGATTTACTTTTGATAGTTCGTTTCAGCAGTGGTAAAATCAAGATTAGCATAGTAAGGAATGTTGTAGTTTTGAGAAAATCGACTAGAAGAGAATTTTGAGAGAGATCCACACCATTTTTCGACATCAGGTTTGAGACTAGTAGTACGGCATTTGGTGTTATATTCTCCCCCACAGAGTGGTCTACAGTCATGTGGTTGAGTGTTGGCACATCGGTTGACCAATTCAGAGCATTTACCTAGATCAGCACTTTGTAATGGACCACACCACTTCTCAACATCAGGTTTGAGGTTCGTATCACGACATTTGGTGTTATATTCTCCTCCACAAAGCGGTCGACAGTCATGCGGTTGAGTATTAGCACATCGGTTCACCAAGTTGGAACAAGTCTCTTGATCAGTGCTTGGTAATGGGCCACACCATTTTTCGACATCAGGTTTGAGACTAGTAGCACGGCATTTGGTGTTATACTCTCCCCCACATAGTGGTCGGCAGTCATGCGGTTGAGTGTTGGCACAGCGATTGACCAATTCAGAACATGTACCTTGTTCACCACCACCATTTCCACCAGATGCGCTAATTACCACAGGCTTACCATTATTGTCCAACAACATAAAAAGCTGGATGATGGTGGACGAACATGGTGCCAGATACATTGGATTGTCACTGTTCTTCATTGTCAAGCATCGACCACTCTTCTTGTCTTGAATAGTATATACAGTAGATAAATCAACAGGAATCTTTCCATTGGAATAAATTGTTCCTTGAACTTTTCTAGAAACAGGTGTGATTTTCCAAATCCCAGTTCCATCACCGCTACGTAAAGTACTAACTGAGGAGGATACAAATGTTGGTACATCATTCACAAGTGACACACATTTACCATCACACCATGTTGCTTCATTTCCAGAATCCACTGATAAAGTTTGAAACTTGTTAAAATTGCAATTAAAAGTGGTGATGACTGGACTAGGGTGATCCGCACCTGCAGGACATAATGCACACAGTTTAGGTTGTTGTAACTCATCACCACATGCTGGTCCAAACCTACCTTCAGGATAGTCGGTTTGAGGAAGTGAAGTATGTGCCAATGGAATCAATTGAATTTGATAGTCCTTTGTGTTGGACGTTGGGGATACACTTGAAAACATTTGATCTTCGTACCAGCTATGAGCTGGTCTTGCTTGAGTAGCAGTCAATACAATTGAGATGGAGTAGAATAGCATGAAACTGATTGGTAGTTGATTTATATTTTTTGTACTTTTTATAAGAATTGTAACACCCTGCCCAAGAACTCCGCCGTTGTTGTCCGCAGTAAGAGAAGTATATCAAACCCTCAAATTCGATCGTAAAACCATATCAACAATTCAAAGCTTAACGTCTTTGGAATATATCAACTATTTTGAATAACCCTTTTTGATTGATTTGGAATGTTGGGTCAATCAGAATAGCATAGCCGTGAATAATCTGGCAGTGCCAGAACCATGTGGACTTATTTGGTCAGTCCCAGATCTACCGTTTTCCAATCTTACAGGGTATTCCTAATATGGCATCAGTAAAACCACTAAGTTCAGATTGTTAAAATTTACATTGATTGCAACAAATTTGCAGACAACATACATCGTTTATCCCAACCAGAATGCTTTTGGTATTTTCATTGCTCACATTGCTGTGATAATACAGACGTATAGGCTTGTAGTCCTAAATCTTAATATGCAACAGCTCAGTATACCAATGTCAAATGTTCGATTAGAGTTTGAATGGTCTCAATGAATCACCTACTTTAGTTTATGACTGTTTCCATTACACAACGTGTTGGTACCAATTGATACGTATGCACATTTCCAACAATAAACTCTTCCTTCGAAATCGCAGTAAAAAGACAGAAAATCCTATCAACCATTGGCAGCTACGCAACTACTCGCCAATGATTGGATTCGACGGTCCATGGGAATGGTTTGAAACACAAAAGAAACTGGACAAAAAAAGCTTTGTCCAAAAACACTTTCATCCAAATCCAACTTTTTTTTTAAACAATTTAATTCCAAATGACGGTGGAAGAATCTAAAAGCGATACAAGTAGCAATGCATCAGAAGTTGTAGCGAGAATCGTTCAATGTCTTTCAACTTTGGAAAGAACAAGTGAATTTAGTATTGGTGGTCGTTGTCAATTACCCATATTACCTGGACTTTGTATTAAAGGAATTGGAATGATTCCTTTACCCATCACAATGCCAATTGCCGAACAGATAAAAAAAGTTGCTAATCCAGCACCATTTGGTAAAGGTTTGGAAACGATTGTGGATGAAAAAGTTCGAAAAGCTTGGGAAATCAATGCTGATTTGGTATCGATTACGCATCCAGATTGGTTAAAATGGTTATCCCATCTTGTGGATGAAATTGGTGAATCATTGGAATTTGGTGGAAAGGTATCTGCTATTTTTTATAAAGCTTTACTTTATGAAGAAGGTGGGCATTTTGATTTTCATAAAGATACTGAAAAAGAAAATAAGATGTTTGGAACGTTGGTAATTCAACTACCATCGATTTGTACTGGTGGAAGATTGGTCACTCGTTTTAAAGGAAAAGAGAATTACCATGATTTTGGTGCATCAACTGGTCAAGCAGCTTTTGCTTCTCATTTTGCCGCTCACTATGCTGACGTAGAACATGGTTTGGAGACAGTCACAAGTGGGTTTCGCTTTGTTCTCACTTATTCGCTTGTATGGGATAGTTATGGAATTGCACCTTCGGCTGAAGAAAATGCCGCAAAGTCTGAGAAACTTGCAAATCTAATGTTGGAGTATTCAAAAAAAAGCCCAAAAGATTGTTTTGGCATACCACTGGATCATGAATATACTGAAAAAGGGACAAGAGGAATGGGACTTTTTTCTCTGAAAGGACATGATAAACAGATTTATCAATGCTTGAATAGCATTAATACTTCATTGCCTGATCATCAAAAGATAAGAATATTTCTTGTTGAAATGATTCGTAGAGTATCTTATTACGGCCAAGGAGAAAGCTATTATGGCGCTACTGATTGGCATTTAAGTGAAGTGACTATCGATTTTGATAATTGGATTGAAGACAATGGTAAAGTATTCGAGAATGGCCAGTATTTGAACCTTACCATTGACCAGGTACATTCTATAGCTGCGGAAGAGGAAGGGTTGTCGACCGACGATGCGGAATGGTGGGGTGATATTTTTGATGAGGAAGAGGAAGGGTATATGGGTAATGAAGGTGGTTCAAAAGAGGAAATTTACAAAAGATATGCCTTGGTGGTTTATCCATCAGTAAATGAATTCAAATATTTTCTGTCTGTTTCGTCCCCTGAAGCAATCGTAAAGACGTTATTAATTGAAGTAAAAGAAGGAAAAGCAAACTCGAATGACGGAAAATTTCAATGTTTTCTTGAAAAATGGAATGGGCGTCAGGAAATCAAATGGTCAGGTTTATATCGTGGTCGAACTCCTATCAACATTAACGATGTAATAGTGGAAAAGGCAATACTATATGTTACGCAGTTGAAGTCTCTAGAACTTGCACTTCTGTTGTTGGATAAAATCCATGATTTACTTGCTACCAATTCATTTGATAAGATTTCATTTTCGCTTATTCTTCAAACTTTTGGATGGAATGCATTGGCATCAAAGGTGTTACCCATTCTTTTGAAATTGGGGGATTTTTCAATCATCAAGGAGTTGTTGGATAACAACTTGATTGAAAAGACAAAAGAAACTGGAGATGCTATATTTGAATTGTTTATCAATTCCCAAGCTCAAATTGGAAGTAGAAATATTATTGCTGAATACCAAACTTTTTGTTTATGGGGAAATGTTGACTTTTTATGTAGAGTTGCTAAATTCTATATTGAAAATTTAAGAAGAGATAAATTGGCCGTACTCTGTAATGCTTTAATCAAGGATCAAGTGATAATTCCAATAACTGATATTCCTCTTCGATTGATTGTTGAAAAACGATTACAAGATGTAACTGATAGGTTAGCACCTGGAAAGCCAATTTTCACATGGTGTAGACCTGATGCAGTTATCCCATTACACCCCACTGTAACGGAATTTCTAAGAAGCAACGTGCAAACAATGGATTATCACAATTTTGGTAGTATAAGAGATGCACGGTATTGGGCCAGTGCCCATTTTGATAGAAACCAGTACAGTGCAAAAGCAGAGGCCTCTGGAACTGGGAAAAGATCTATGGTCCGTATTACCAAAACTAGATCGTTTCACCAACAACTATGTCGTGATTATCAACAACTGTTGGATGAAAAGATAAAGCTGGAGAAATTACTTCATGATGAATCGGTAACACAGTCTGTGAAGAGACAAAAGATTGATGAAAAAGATGTTGTTTTGATTGATTCTGATTAATATAATTGATTGTCAGCACGTCTCAAGCGTATATTTTTGAATTCAAACATGAATACAGGATTTACCAAATCAAACATGAGTCTCAATAATCCATGCCAGTTACAATATGCTGCTATTAAAATGGTCTGTTTGTTAAAATGTATGATCACATTTTGTTTGAATAATTGACAAAGAGTATATTAATCAGCTTTTTGTGGTAATCGATCAGCGTAATCTTTTGCAGCGAGCGACTGAGCAGCAGCTTGTAATTGAATAACATTCATGAGTTGTTTAAAGAGACAAACGGGGATGGAGATTAATAAGCCTAACCACAATAGCCAGTGTGAGAACCAACCCAAACAATAGATAAAGATAAAGCAAAGTTCGTTCCCAGCGCAAACGAGGAAGAGCACAGGTCTTGAGGTGTAGTAAAGTACCATGAGGTAATTTGTATCAGGGTCCATAGATTTATGAGAGTCTTTACCTTTCCTAGCTGAAGCGACCATATGCATGTAGTGAGATGATAAGTCTAAAGAGACTAGTAGTTGAAAGACAAAAGTGAAAGCGGGGTACATTGTAGCTAGATGAATGAGTAGACAAGCGGTAGTAGAACGATCAGTAACCATATCTAAGACAGCGCCGAATTGAGAAGCTAATAATTTAGTGAGTAAATAGAGTCAATACATTGATTATAATGCCTAGCAGCTATACCATCAGCAGCATCTAATAAACAAGATAGCGAGTATAAGAAAATAGCGATATGAGGGTTAGTAGGCATGAAGAATAGGGAGAGTAAAGCGAATAAAACTCTAGAGTAACCAATGATGTTAGGTACGAATAGGAAGACTGGGTTGATTGAAGACATTTTGGTTATTGAATTGGTAACAGGTAAATGGTATTTGATTGATGTTTGTAAATTGTGAATGCGACGTTCAGTGGTATGAGGGTTGAAGAAATTCAAGAATCTGAGCCCTCTAACCCTTAAGTAACCCTAACTAACCCTAGTGATACTTGGACTGTAACTGATACCAAACTAGGATGAACTATGAATACTTGCTTTGTTTCCTATAGTATAATAGTAGTAACGAATTCATGGTTGCCAATTTCTTAATTTTTTTTTCTTTTTTTTTTTGTTTTTTGTAGTAGATGGAAGAAGAGAATCAAATTCAAACTGTGGACTCGGATTTTTTAAAATTCATTCAAAATACTAACCAAAATGACAATCCAAAAAATATTACAAAAACTGTAAAGTCTTGGTTAGAAAATGGTGGAAATACGAACTTGTTGTCCCCAAATTCTTCCCTTTTACATTATGCTGTCCCTACAAATAATATTCAACTATGTTCAGACTTAATTCAATACGCTCAAATCCCGTGGAATACTCTGGATAATCAATCCATTTCGGCTGGCGAATTAGCTTACAAATTGGGTCATTTGGACCTTTATAATGAATTAGTACAACATGGTAATTACAGCCCTTTCTTAACAGAAAAGGTGTTCGAGCTGAATTCGTGCTCTCTTTGTTAGGTCAGCGTATTATCGAAGATGGTGACTTGGTCATGAATGTCACTCAGCAGGATACTGTTGTAGGTGAAGATATTGTACAACATCATGATGATATCGTTGCTAATTCAAACTACTTGAATAGACCGCTCACTTACACTCAAGATGGTAGTCAATTACTCGATTCAGATGCGAATGCTGTTATGATGGTATGCTAAAGCTCTCTGATTTTAGTGTATAAGCAAAACAAATCCACTTAGTTGGTACATACATCTACGTAATCTATACACACTTACACATTCTCCATATGATGGCAGTATGGGTTACTAATGTACCTAGAGTGTATAGAATCATTGAATGTACACATATACTAAAAGTGTTTCTGTTTTGCTTATTCGCTCGTACTTACCTTAGGGATGGTTCTTTTTTCTCTTTTAACAATTAGGGAAGATCCGTTGATGAAATTACATGCAAAGATTATTTGTCCTGAACCTGGTAATAATACTATACACTTGACTATTCTCTTTAAAAGTTCGTTGGCATCTAAATCATAAAAACCAATAATATACTATCACTAACAAATTCCGAAATCCGTACTAACTATATCAAAGGTAAAAGTGTGCTTAATGTTGGTTTTGGTTTGGGTTTAGTCGACAACTATTTGCAGCTACTACAACCTGCTAAACACACCATTATTGAAGCCCATCCAGATGTATATCGGAAAATGATTGATGATGGTTGGGATAAGAAACCTGGAGTTACTATTTTATTTGGTCGTTGGCAGGTAAGATTGCACCACATCTCTGACCGACGTTACTTCTCAATCATTGTCTTCTATACTTTGAAGCACCAGAAACAATTTGCTGATTGGCACTGAAAGTGTTTATATATTTATCCAAGATTTTCGTCACTCTGACACTAAAAGTGTAAACGTTTTTTGATCACATAAATTTTTACTACACAACTCCACATCCAACCCACCACTTACCCTAGGATGTACTAGACAAACTCGAATGTTACGATGGTATTTTCTTCGACACCTTTGGTGAATACTATGACGACCTCAAACAATTCCACCAAGTAACCACACGAATACTAATTTCAGATCCTACCCAACATCCTCGACGAACAAGGTGTCTACTCGTTCTTCAATGGACTGGCTGGTACCAACCAGTTTTTCCACGATGTTGCTTGTGAAATGGCTGTACTGGATTTAAGGGAAATGGGACTGCGTACAGTGTTTGAAGATATTGATATGGAAACACTTGGGGATGATGTCTGGAAAGACACGAAGCGGACCTATTGGAGTTTACCGGTCTATCGTATTCCCACTGTTACCTTTGATTTTTAACATAATACATTTCATTTCAAGAAATCTTCAGGCTTTCTGTAGTTCATAGATTCGATGGCATGCTGTGTATAGTGTAGCACTTAGCTAGACTTTGGATAAATCCATAGAATTTAGGCAATTGAATTATTCTATTCACATCACAGGTACAGTGACATGTATTTATTTACTCTCGTAATTTGTATCGATTGATATAGTAGACATTCATATATCTGCCTAATCTCACAGTTTTGGCAGGTAAAGAATATCAAATTGTTGTGACGAGTTGTTACTTATGAATGAGTTTCATCTTATGACTCACAAATTCGGCCATATGGAGTCATACTACCCAGTACCGTCTAGAATTAACGCGTAAAAATGTGAATTCTACTTGATCCAATCATGCGAATGCTACTTGATCCAATCTTGGTTCTTTGTTCAGTAATGTGATTTGTTACCACTCATACAGTTTATTCCAAGATACAGGAAACAGGGTGAGGCTTAGCAAGCCACTACCTGTATAAAAAGCTAAAATGTGGGATGGAAAGAAAATATGTTTAACTTGGAAAGCTCGCGACTGGATCCTTCTCATGGCATTCCAATAGAAAGTCTTCCTATGGATGTTCTTTATCAAATTGCCAACTGGTCCAACACTGAAGATCTCACTCAGTTTTCAATGGCTTCCAAACACTTTCTCCCATTAAGAATGGAACTATTCTCAAAAAGGAAAGCCTTTATTATTTACAATAAACCGGACCTGGATACACATTCCAATTTTATCAAGGACAACATACAATCGGTAATAGTTCGAGCAAGAGAAGTGGATTTAAGTTCTTTAACAATCTTCAAGAATATCCAAAACTTATGTGTAAAATTTTCACTACAGAGTGGTGATATAGTTGACGGTTCGCCATTGGCATCCTTAATCACACTGAAACAACTTGAACTTGTTAATTATCGAATAGAATCTCTTTCCCCATTAGTAGCATTGATCAACCTTAAAAAACTCGTCCTTGATCGTAATCGAATCATGGATATCTCTCCTTTGGCAGCATTGGTAAAACTTGAAGAACTTGATCTCCAATGGAATCCAATAGTTGATATTTCTCCATTGGCAACTTTGATCAACCTTAAAAGACTTAACCTTAATGAGAATCACATCCTGGATATCTCGGCTTTGGGAGCATTGGTTAATCTGGAAGTCCTTCACCTTGGTCATACTGGAATAGTAGATATTTCCCCTTTGGCATTC
>MU621302.1:1132-16632 GCA_025399215.1 Globomyces pollinis-pini | reverse complement strand
TCTCCATTGGAAACTTTGATACTGCTTGAAGAACTTTATCTCAAGGAAAATCAAATAGTTGATATTTCTCCATTTGCATCCTTGGTCAATCTTAAAAGACTTGATCTCGATATGAATATGATAGAAGATGTATCTTCATTGGAACCTTTGATAGAGCTTGAAGAACTACATCTAAATGGTAACTGTATAGTTGAGATCTCCCCATTGTCAACCTTGGTCAAACTTGAAGAACTAAATCTCAATGATAACAATATAGTAGATATCTCCCCATTGTCAGCCTTGGTCAAACTTGAAAAGCTTCGTCTTAATAAGAATCGAATAGCTGACCTATCGCCCTTGGTAAAATTGGTCAACCTTTCAGATCTGAACCTGGATGAGAATCGAATAGATGATATATCCCCACTGGCATCTTTAATACTTCTTTATGATCTATATCTTGATTATAATCAAATAGTCGATATATCCCCATTGGCATCATTGATCGAACTTGAAATGGTTTCACTGCGTTCGAATCAAATAGTGGATGTTACCCCATTGGCAACATTAGTTAAACTGGAGTGTCTTAATATTCAATCAAATCAAATAGTAGATGTTTCCGCATTGAAAAATTTAGACCGGCTTAATTATATTTCTTTTGATCAACATCGAGTTGCTGACTTTTCCCCAATTTTATCATTGCCTTCATTGGACGTTTGGCTTTTTGATGAACTTCACGAATACAGATAAGATATTTCCCCACACAATTGGCTTTTAGCGAGAGATGACTTTAAAGATGTGTTAATAAAGTCTTCAATTCTTAAAATACTAAATTAGATTGCCGTTCATTCTAATTGTTTCATAACTTGGAATGTGTATTAATATCTTCCTCAAGTATATAAGTTGCATGGGATCAATAATGACGTGTTCTAACTGTTTAACTACAATCAAATATGTGGGATATTATGGAATACAACTAATATTTCAAACTAATCATGTCAATATCCGTGGGAATTTGGAAGTGATTTACCAAGCCACACTCAGTATAAAAAAGGGAAAATTTGGCAAGTGGGGAAGATGATTGACTTGGAAAACTCTCAACTGTCCTCTTCTCATGGAATTACAATAGAAAGTCTTCCTATGGATATTCTTCATCGAATTGCCTGTTGGTGTCACCCTAAAGATCTCACTCAGCTTGTAATGGCTTCGAAGTTCTTTATTCCTATAAGAACTGAACTATTTGCAACAAGGAAAACCTTAATTCTTCAGAACAGCACTAATGAGAATGAACTTTCCAATTTTTTAAAGGTTAATGATAATCTTCAATCTGTGAAATTTCAAAACTGTGACTTTCATTTCCATCTATTACAGAGGTTCAAGAATCTTAGACAGTTGTGCATCACATTGGAGAAAAAGGGGCATATTTGCCCACTTGAATCACTCAGCGAACTTGAAATACTGATTCTTAATGAGAATCAAATAAAGGATATCTCCTCTTTAGAAGCATTGGTGAAAATTCAAGAGCTTCATCTCGATTGGAATTATATCGTTGATATTTCCCCTTTGGCATCATTAGTTCATCTTCAACATCTCTCTCTCGAGTCGAATCAAATTGTAGATGTCTCTCCGTTGGCATCTCTTATCAACCTTGAAAAGCTTATTCTCAAAGATAATCGAATAATGGATATTTCACCACTGGAATCATTAATTAACCTTGAAGTACTGAATCTCGACTTGAACCAACTAGTAGATGTATCACCATTGGCATCATTAATCAACCTCAAAAAGCTAAATCTTGGTGGAAATGAAATAGCTGATGTTTTTCCATTGGCATCTTATTCAACCTTCAACAACTTCAACTCATTGAGAACAAGATAGTTGATGTGACTCCATTTGCTTCATTGATCAACCTTGAACAACTATACCTTTGTGAGAATAAAATAGTGGATGTTTCCCCACTGGTATCGCTGATCAACCTTGAAAAATTAAATCTTAATTCAAATGAAATAGTTGATATATCTCCATTGGAGTCATTGACACAGCTTAAAAAACTGCATCTCTATCAGAATTATAAATTCTCTATTTCTCCTTTGGAATCATTAATCAACTTGACATCTCTTGATCTCTCTTTGATACCATTATTTGACATTTCACCATTGGCATCTTTGATCAACCTTAGAAAACTTCGACTCACAGCGAATAAAATAGTTGATGTGTCCCCATTATCATCATTGATTAACCTTAGAAAACTTTGGCTGGATTCGAACCAAATTGTCAATATTTCACCATTGGCATCTCTAACGAATCTAAGAGAACTTTTGCTGCATTCAAACAAAATTGTCGATATTTCATCATTGGCGTCTTTAATCAATCTTTATGACCTTTATCTGAATTCAAATCATATTGTTGATATTTCGCCATTAGCATCTTTAATCAACCTCGAAAGACTTCGCATGCATTCGAATCAAATTGTTGATATCTCGTCATTAGCATATTTAATCAAACTTAATGACTTGTCGCTGAAATCAAACCAAATTGTTGATGTTACCGCACTAGCCTCATTGCTTGCCCTTGAAGAGCTTAATCTGCGAGATAATGAAATTGTGTCTGTATCCCCATTGTCATCTTTGACCAACCTTAAACACCTTGATATAGAATGGAATCCGATCATTGATAAATACACATTGGATTGTTTATACGACTGTGCCATTATTTATCCTAATTGTAACTATGACGAATAAAGAAGATAGAATTGCTAGATAATAAGCACATGAATTCCTTTTACTTACTCTCAAAGCTACCTGAGACGCGAGTGAAAAGGTAAGTAAGAGGTGTAATCAGGCCTAGTCGGTTGTGAATAAAGGAACCATAAATATCTTTGTACACTAAAGTTGTTAACTTACACGTGTCTGTATGGGTTTAGCAAGACACAGTCAGTATAAAAAGCTTTAAAAGGGAGAGGACTCTTCTGGACTCTTCTAATGATAATTCAATAGAAAGTATTGCTATAGATATTTACTATCGGATTGCCTATTGGCCTAGTCTGGGGGATGTTACTCAGTTTTCAATGGCTTCTAAATACTTTCGTACGGTGAGTAATTCAGATCAAATTCAGCTCCATGATTTTTAAGCTTCCGATGAAAAGGTTCAACAGGCATATCATTCCACACTTCGATTCACTGAATTTAACACAGATATTACTATCCTTTTGAAGATAAACTTTTGATTCGGTTTTTTTTCTGACGTGTATATATTGAGTCCAGTCGCGTTTTTTTCTTGCAAACTTAATTTGAAGTTAATTATTCGTACTTTATCGTGATTCTCATCCACCATTTACGTTCTTTAAAATTTAGTCTCCAATGGTATTGTCGCCACAACGGAGAAATTCCTTTCGAGTCCCAAACCAAAAAGCAAGCAAGCCACAAGCACAAAACCTGGAAACAATTTATTGAATGGTAAACTACATGGAATATCGAATGGACTCTCTTCGACCTTCCCAAATAGAAACCTTACCTATGGATATTCTTTATCGGATTGCTGATTGGTCTTGCCCTAAGGATGTCACTCAACTTTCAATGTCTTCCAGATTCTTTCTTCCTTTAAGAATCAAACTATTCACAAAAAGGAAAGCCTTGATTATTAGGGATGGAACTAACCTGGACGAACTATCAAAGTTTGTAAAGGAAAATATTCAATCTATAGAAATGTACAAAAGGAACTACGACTTGAACTCTTTGAAACTATTCAAGGATGTTCAATCTTTGCTTCTCCAGCATGGTAAAATATCTGATATTTCTCCATTAGAATCATTGATTAACTTAAGAAAACTTTGTATCAATAGGAATCAGATATCTGACATTTCTCCATTGGCATCATTGATCAAACTTCAAGAGCTTCATTTCTATTCGAATCAAAGAGTCGATATTTCTCCATTGGCATCATTAACCAAACTTGAAATACTTGATCTCTCTTCGAATCAAATAGTCGACATAAGTTCATTGGAACCATTAATCAAACTCGAAACGCTTGGTCTCCAGGGCAACCCAATAGTGGATATTTCCCCATTACAATCTTTGGTGAACCTAAAACATCTTGACCTCAGTCACATTCCCACACTTGATATTTCCACTTTCCCATGCTTAGTAAATCTTAAAGTATTACATCTTACTTTTAATGAAATACTGGATATTTCTCCATTGGCATCTTTACTAAATCTTGAAATACTTGATCTCGAATTAAATAACATAGTAGATGTTACACCGTTAGCAACTTTAATCAAGCTTCGAGAACTGAATCTCAATTCGAATGAAATTGTTGATATTACACCGTTGGCATCTCTAATCAAGCTGCAAGATCTTTCTCTCTATCCTAATAGCATTGTCGATATTTCTCCATTGGCATCATTGGTGAACCTTAAAATGCTCACACTCGCAGAAAATCGAATTGTCGATCTTTCGCCACTAGCAACTTTGACCAAACTTGAAGAACTTTACTTGCAAGCAAATGAAATTATTGATGTATCTCCATTGGCATCGTTGACCAACCTTAAAAGGCTTAGCCTCGAGTTCAATGAAATAGTTGATGAATCTCCGTTGGAATCTCTACACAATTGCGAAATATCTCTCAACTAATTATAAGCGGTTAATAATAAACAACATCGAATCGCCGTGTATGTTTCAAATGTAATCCCTGCACTTGTATATATTTCTATTAAGAGCGTGACAGAAAATCAGACGTGTTTAACATTCCACACATATCTCTTTATTTCGACCAATCAGTATAGTTATCAATAAAACACAATCCCTTTTTTTGCTTTGTTCGAATATGCCGTCCCAAGTTTTTCATGCTATATAGCTTCGAAATGACGTGTCTGTATGCCATGGTGCTAAATACATACAAAGATTTGGGATTTTTTGATAGATTGGTACTATTTAATAAAGCTCTCATCCAATTATCGAAACAATGAATGATTACATCTATTTGTGGGAGAGGAATATATTTCTAGGGTGTTCCGTTCGCCCGTTACAATTGAACATATCTGAAATAGAGTTTAGGTATGCATTTATATACCCAATCATTACTTACTGGTAGTTGAAAAATTCAAATTGTTATTCCAAATACTTGACACTTATGAATCAGTTTCAACTAATGAATCGTTTTATCTAACGACTCAGATATTCAGGTAGCCATTCTCGTGAAACTCTACTGGTGATTGAATGACACGTGTTACTATTAATTCCAATCGATTGAATCAGGTTTCTTTGTCCAGTAAGCTAACCTTGTATCCAGAGAAATATATCCAAGATTTATATGTGAGGCGAAGCAAGCCACATCCACTATAAAAGTTTAAAACGGTTTTGAAAAACATGAAAATTGGAAGGAAGAGTGATATGATTAGCTTAGAATCTTGTCGTCCTATTCAAATAGAAAGTATTCCTATGGATATTCTTCATCGAATTGCTTATTGGACTGACGCTAACGACGTTACTCAATTTTCAATGGCTTCCAAATTCTTTCTGCCATTAAGAATTGAACTATTTGCAACAAGGAAGATTTTAACTGTTAAAAATGGTGCTAATCTGGATGAACTTTCCAGCTTTATGAAGAACAATATTCAATCGATAAAGACTCTAACATGGAACGTTAACTTGACCTCTCTAACTATGTTCAAGAATCTTCAACATCTGCACCTAGATGGTCGAAAAAAAAGAATTCCGAATTCCTTTTTGGTGTCATTGATAACAGTTAAACGTCTTTTTCTCGGATGTAATAGAATGGTTGACGTATCCCCATTAGCATCACTGATTAGACTGCAAGAGCTTCAACTCGTGGCCAATCGAATAGTTGATGTTTCACCATTGTCAACATTGATAGAACTTGAGAAACTTGATCTATCTTGGAATCAAGTAGTTGATGTTTCCCCATTGGTATCACTGATTAATCTAAAAGAACTTCAACTAGCATCGAATAAAATTGTCGACATTTCCCCATTATCAACATTTATCAACCTTGAAAAACTTGATCTTTCATCGAATCCTGTAGTTGATATTTCCCAATTGACAAATTTAATCAACCTTAGAGAGATTTCTCTCGCTTCATCTGATGGATTTCTTGGACTTCAAGAACGTAATCTGAATATGAATGAAATTGTCGATGTTTCCCCACTAGCATCATTGATCAACCTTAAAAGGCTAAATCTCTATCAAAATCAAATATTTCATATTTATACGTTGGCAGGATTGACTAATCTTCAAGAGCTTGACCTCTCAAGAAATTCAGTAGTTGATATTTCTTCATTGGCATCATTACTGAACCTTCAAAAATTGGATCTCTCGGGGAATCAAATAGATGATCTGTCCTCATTGACATCTTTGATAAAGCTTGAACAGCTTTCAATTAGTTATAATCAAATAGCGGATATTTCTCCATTGGCATCTTTGATTCAACTTAAAATACTTTATCTTGAAGAAAATCAAATAGTTGATGTGTCCCCATTGGCACTATTAACCAACCTTGAACTGCTTAATCTTAATGGGAACCAAATAGCCGATGTTTCCCCATTTGCTTCATTAATCAGTCTTGAATACCTGTCACTCAATTCCAATCTAATACCCGATGTTTTTGGACTGAAATCATTGATTAATCTTGAACAACTTGACGTCGCATCGAATAAAATAAGTGATGTTTCTGCATTGGAAACATTGGTTAGACTTGAACAGCTTGATCTCGAATCGAATCGAATAGTTGACATTTCCCCTTTGGTACCATTGAACAATCTTTTATCACTAAATCTCAAATCCAATCGTATAGTCGATGCTTCTCCATTAACAACTTTGACAGCACTACTAGAACTTAACCTAGAATCGAATCTAATAGTTGAAGTATCGCCATTGGTATCATTGGTTAACCTTAAAGACCTTAGCGTGGAACTGAATCAAGTAGTTGATAAATCTCTTCTGGAATCTTTGTACGAACGTGTTCAGTATCAGTAGAAATTCTATATGATAGAATCAGATAGATAATGATCTTCTAGAATCAGATAGATATTGTTTAACCATGGATGCCATTGATCAATTTTACACAGTTTAACCTTGAATTGAATCAAGTAGTTGATGGAATCTTTGTATAGCTGTCTTGCTGCTGATAAAAGAGATAATAAAGCTACCGCTTTGACGATATTCATTATCCGTTTATCCACCAATCATAACCTATATCCATTAGTATCCGGTTTAAAATATATCAAAACTGGTGTAAATAATCCCAAAAGTTGATGTTCCATATAGTTGATGAAGAACTTCTCTTTCAATAATTGGTTTCTTTTGATAAATATCAGTTAAAGTAGGTACAAGTGAGGCTTAGAAGAAAAAATGGAAAGAATTTGTTCAACAACTTTAATAAAAATTGGAATGCAATCTTCAGTGGAAAACACTTTAGAAAGCTCTGACTCTCTTCCTCCTACTCAAATGGAAAGTCTTCCTATGGATATTCTTCATCGGATCGCAGATCTGTCTTACCCCGAGGATGTCACTCAATTTTCAATGGCTGCTAAATTCTTTCTACCTTTAAGAATCAAACTATTTTCAAAAAGAAAAAGCTTAAGGATTAGGGATGGAACTGATCTGGATGAACTTTCAAATTTTCTCAGAGACAATATTCAATCTGTAGAAGTATCGAAAAAGAATTTTAATCTGAACTCCTTAAAACTATTCAAAAATATTCAACGTCTATTTCTCAAATTCAAGTAGTATAAAATTATTTAATGCATTCTGGAATAAAATTATAAATGCTTCCTTTATACCCAATCTGCATATTGTGACATGTACATATTTAATGGTTCATTTTTATCTCGTTATCCAAGTGTTGTAATTTGTATCGATTTATACATCAAAACTAACATTTATATGTCTAATCCTTACGCACCGCACAAAAAAAATATTAAATTGTTATGCAAATAGTTGAATCAGTGTCATCTTATGACTCAGATTTACCGCTAGCCATTATCGCGAAACTCGACTGGTTATTGAATACCAGTATTAGTGCTGGTTCTATTTGATATTGAATCTTGGTTCTCTGTTCAGTGCAGTGATCGTGTATACAATAATTTAGTCCAAGATACAGGAAACAGGATGAGGCTTCGCAAGCCACATCTATGTTAAAAAGCTAAAATTTGGCAAGTGGAGAATATGATTGACTGGGAAAACTCTAAACCGTCCTCTTCTTATGGAATTACAATAGAAGGTCTCCCTATGGATATTCATCATCAAATTGCTTCTTGGTGTGACCCCGAGGATGTCACTCAGTTTTCTATGGCTTCTAAGTTCTTTTCGGGTATAAGAAACGAGCTATTTGCGAAACGGAAAGCTTTCGTTATTGAAGATGGAACTGAATTGGATGAACTTCCCACTTTCATCAAGAGCAATATTCAATCTGTGCAAGTGAGCAACAATAACTTTAACTTAAACTCTTTAACAATCTTCAAGAATATTCAACATCTACATCTCCGAAGGTATAATTTAGATGGTGTTTCTGCATTAGGGTCAATAACTAATCTCAAAGAACTGTCTCTGAATTGGAATGGAATAGTTGATATCTCAGCATTGGCATCACTTACAACTCTCGAAAAACTTAATCTCGAAGGGAATCAAATCTTTGATATTTCTTCATTGACACCATTGATCAACTTAAGAAAACTTGGTCTCTATTCGAATGAAATATCGGACATTTCTGCATTGGCATCATTGGTCAAATTACAAGAACTTAATCTCGAATGCAATCGAATAGTTGATGTTTCTCCATTGGAACCATTAATCAACTTAAGAGAGCTTGATCTCAGTAATAATAACATAGTTGATATTTCGCCACTGACATCATTGGTTCAACTTCAATTACTCAATCTCAAATCCAATCATGTAGTTGATATTTCTTCATTGACGTATTTATTGAACCTTAAACATCTTTATGTGGAATCGAATCAAGTAGCTGACATTTCTATATTAGCATCATTGAGCAGACTACAAACAATTGATCTTGGTGATAATTTTATTGTTGATATTACCCCATTGGCATCTTTAGTCAATTTGAAAGGCTTACATCTAGGTCGGAATCAAATACTCGATATTTATCCATTGGCAGCATTGCGGAAACTTGAAGAACTGCACCTTAATAATAATCGAATATCTGATATCTCCCCATTGGAATCTTTAGTCAACCTTGTAATCCTTCATCTTGAATCAAATCATATAGTAGATATTTCAATATTAGCATCATTTACCAAACTTGAAGAACTACGTCTAAATGGGACTGATGTAGTCGATGTTTCACCATTGTCATCATTGATCCAACTTGAAATACTTTATCTTGGCGAAAACCACATTTTTGATATCTCCCCATTGGCAGTATTAGTAAACCTTGTGGTACTTAAACTAAACTCGAATCGAATAGTAGATGTTTCTCATTTGGCATCACTAACTGAACTTCAAGTGCTTCATCTCGAATCGAATCTAATAGTCGATATTTCCTCATTAACATCATTAATCAACCTGACACATCTTTCTCTTGGTTCGAATCAAATAGTTGATGTGTCCCCTTTGGCATTATATGTGAAACTTAAACACCTTCTTCTTGGTGGGAATCAAATAGTTGATGTTAACGCATTGGCATCATTGATCAACCTTCAAGAACTTGATCTCGAGACAAATCAAATAGTTGATATTGGTCCGTTGGCATCATTGGTCAGACTTCAATCACTTTTTATTCGTCGGAATCGAATTGTTGACTTTTCCCCAGTAAGGTCATTACTCTTACGTGATTTTATACATTGAAGAATAAAGCAATTGTAAAATAGCGCGTCTGTATGTTTGTGTGATTATTATCAAGTTTATTAATCCTCCGAGAACCCATTTTCTTATAAACAAATTAAATAATCCTCCATAAAAAATCGTTACAAATCACTTATTGAAAAGGTTTCTAAAACTAAACTGAAACATCATTGAATACTAAAAATGAAGTTAAACCAGTAGTGATTACAATTATTTTTCTATTGATATACATTACATTTTGTATTCCAGTTTATGAAACTTTCACTGTTGGTTAGTATGAAGATAACTTAGTTCTTTGCGTTGAAAGAATGAGTCCAAGTCCTTAAATGACGAAAATAACAGGTAGGGTCGCGAATTCTTTTCTGGTGTTTTAAAAAGTAGGGTCGAATAAAGACTAAGCGGCGCGATGAAAAATACTTTTTTTCTTGGGGATATGGAAGACTTTACAATCCACTCGTATCGTGGCACTCAAGTATGTCAACTCCCTATGGATATTCTTCATCAGATTGCTGATTGGTCTCACCCCAAAGATCTCACTCAGCTTACAATGACTTCCAAATTCTTTCTAACTTTAAGAACTGAACTATTTGCGAAAAGGAAAACTTTAACCATTAAAGATGGAACTGATCTGGATGAACTCCCCGGTTTTATCAAGGACCAAATTCAATCTGTCAATGTGACGAAACAGAACTTTCAATTAACTACTTTGAAAATATTCAAGGATATTCAATGTATGCGTCTCGTACGTGGTAAATTATTTGATATCTCTCCATTGGCACCATTAATCAACCTTAAAGAACTTAATCTTGAACGGAATCAAATAGTCGATATTTCTCCATTGGCAACATTACGCAAACTTGAAAAACTTCATCTTGGTTCGAATCCAATAGCTGATATTTCCCCATTAAAGTCATTAGTGAACCTCAAATACCTTGACCTCAATTCCATTCATGTACTGGATATCACCACCTTAGCAACGTTAGTCAACCTTAGAGTCTTATGTATTGATTCGAATCGAATAGTGGATATTTCTCCATTGGAATCATTACTCAATCTTACCATACTTAATCTCGATTCGAATCATATAGTTGACGTTTCTCCAGTGGCATCATTGATTAACCTTAAAGAACTTCATCTCTATTCAAATCAGATAGTTGATGTTTCCTCATTAACAACATTGGTTAAACTTGAGGTACTGTATTTCAATTCGAATGAAATCGTTGATGTATCCCCATTATCAGCATTAGTCAACTTGACACATCTGTATCTCAGTTCGAACCAAATAGCTGACGTTTCCCCATTGGTGTTATTGGACAATCTTCAAGAGCTTTTTCTCAAGTCGAATCAAATAATTGATCTTTCCCAATTGGAATACTTCAACGACTCTGTTACTATCTATATATAATTTTTCACTGGTACTGTTACTTTACATTGGATCATCACATGAGAATAATCCAATTTCCTATGCCATGATGTTGATTATTCATGCAATCACTCATTAAATTTCTTAGTGGTAGAGATTACAGTTCTCCATTTACAGATTCTAGAGAAGCAATAGTGTGACCTGTTGTCGTGTTAAACACGATACTCAATAGTTATAAATGATGTCCATAATTTCAAACTTGCAATGCTCTTGTCTTCAGGACAATCATCAGTTGTCAAGACTGGTAATTACAGATTACGTGTACTTAACAATTACTCATACATCAGTCCAAAGGTAGCACTGGAGAGGCTTGGTAGCCACTTCCATTTAAAATATGAAGAATTAGCTCAGATAGTTCAATGGTCAGTGTGGAAGAATCGCAGCTGAACTCGCTGCGTCCTATTCAAGTAGAAGGTCTTCCTATGGATATTCTTGATCAAATTGCAGATTGGTCTCTTCCTAAGGATGCAACTCGGTTTTCAATGGCTGCCAAATTCCTTCTACCTATAAGAACCAAATTATTCGCAAAAAGGAAATCTTTAATTGTTTTAGCTGATACTAATATGGATGAGCTTTCTAACTTTATCAAGGAAATTATTCAATCAGTAAAAGTTTCCAAACCTAACTTCAACTTGACCTCTTTGGCAATCTTCACAAATCTTCAGCAATTACACATCAGACGTAAGCAATTAGTTGATGTTTCCCCATTAGCATCATTGACCAAACTTGAAGAACTTCACTTGGGTAGTAATTGTATAGATGATGTTTCCCCATTGTCGTCTTTGATCAACCTTAAACATCTTTCTCTCTGCTGTAACCAAATAATTGATGTGTCTCCATTGGAAACTGTAGTCAACCTGAAGGAGCTTAATCTTGATTCAAATCAAATAGTTGATATTTCCCCGTTGACTTCATTAAGAAACCTTATAGAACTTGATCTCTCGTGCAACCAAATAGTCGAAGTTACTCCATTGGCAACATTGATCAAAATTGAAAAACTCCGCTTGGATTCGAACCAAATAGTTGATGTTTCACCTTTAGCATCTTTGATCAAACTTGAAGTGCTTAATCTGAATTGGAATTTTATATCAGATGTTCCACCTTTGGAATCTTTAGCCAACCTTGAAAAGCTTTATCTCAATTCAAATCAGATAGTTGATCTTACTGTATTGGCAAAGTTAGTGAATCTTGGAGAACTTTACCTGGATTCAAACGAAATAATTGACGTTTCCCCATTAACATCATTGACCAAACTTGTGGTTCTTTCTCTCAATTCGAATAGAGTGTACGATGTTTCCCCATTGGCGTCATTGATCAAACTGGAAGAACTCCGTTTGTATGCGAATCAAATAGCCAATATTTCTTCGCTTACCTCTTTAATTAATCTTGTAGATCTCCATCTCAATTCGAATGAAATACGTGATGTTTCTCCATTAACATCATTGATCAACCTAACAAGACTTAATCTAGAAGTAAATCAAATAGTTGATGTTTCTTCATTGGCATCTTTAATCAAGCTTGAACATCTTGAACTCAATTCGAATCTAATAGTGGACATTTCCCCGTTGTCATCATTGATTAACCTTGAAAAGCTTTATCTCAAATCGAATCCAATAGTTGATATATTCCCATTAGAATCTTTGGTGAACCTAAAACATTTTGACCTCATATTTCCACGTCGCTAATGAAATGTTATACTCTATTTTAATATAATTGCTTGATAATACGTGTCTTCATTGTCATTATTGTTCCAGTTAAAGAGTCTCTGTCTCCATCAGATTCAAATAGTTGATGTTTCGCCATTGATTACACTGACTAAGCTTGATAGACTTTCTCTTGATTCGAATCCAAAAGTTGATATTTCACCATTGTATCCTCGAAGGTAGGTTTGTCAGTTAAAAGGTTGTCAAGTAGTTATGATTGACCTTGTCGCTTTTTATCAAATTAAAGTCGACGGTCGTCATGTCTCTTCCAATCTGATTAACACTAGCGTTCGAAGTCTATTCCATCTGGTATATCCAATACACAATATCAATTTGTACAAGACAACAATGTATTTAACTATACTTGATTGATATCTGGTGTGTCTTTGTCTTTTGCTTACAGTATCAAGACTACTCATTGGTAGTAGAAGAGATATACAAGAGTGACTTCTAACAGTCACTGTCAGTGCAGGATAAAAGGTAAAAATTTAGTGAAAGCGATATGGTTAACTTTAAAGATTCACAGCTGCATTCTTTTCCTACTGCTCGAGTAGATCAACTCCCTATGGATATTCTACATCAGATTGCTGATTGGTCCGTTCCTAAAGATCTCACTCAGCTTACAATGGCTTCCAAATTCTTTCTGCCTTTAAGAAATGAACTATTTGCAAAAAGAAAAGTATTAAAGACTAAAGATAGAAGTGATTTGGATGAAGTTTCCGATTTTATCAAGGACAATGTTCAATTTATATCAGTTAAGAAACACAACTTCAACTTGAACTCTTTGAATATCTTCAAAAACCTGCGACATCTTAAACGTGAAATAGTATGGGATCAAACAGCAGTTATTTCACCATTGGAATCATTGGTCAGTCTTGAAAAACTAGATCTCTACTGGAATTGTATAGTACATGTTCCTCCCTTGGTATCTTTAGTCAAATTGAAAGAATTATGTCTCGCTCAGAATTACATAACTGATATTTCACCATTGGCATCTATTATTAGCCTAACAAAACTTAATCTGGATATAAATCGAATAGCTGATATTAATGCATTGACCTCATTAATCAACCTTAAACGCCTTGGCCTACGTGTGAATCAAATAAGAGATATTTCCCCATTGGCATCATTGGTAAACCTCAAAGAACTTGATCTAGCAGAGAATCGCATAATTGATATATCGCCATTAGCTTCACTGATCAACCTTGAAAAACTTTACCTCTTTACTAATCAAATAGTTGATATTTCCCCATTAAATTCATTAATTAAACTTCAAGAACTTAATCTTCAGGAGAATGAAATAGTTGACGTATCTCCTTTGGCATTTTTAATCAAACTTGAAGTACTTTACCTTGAAAAGAATCACATAGTTGATATTTCCCCCTTGATATCTTTAGTCAACCTGAAAAAAATTGATTTGCATAGGAATCGTATCGTTGATGTCTCCACAATGGCATCACTGGTCAAACTTGAAGAACTTCATCTCGGTGTGAATGAAATAGTTGACATATCCCCATTGGTATCATTGAACAAACTGAACGCACTGTATCTCGATTCGAATCGACTAGTCGACATCTCCTCATTGGCATCATTGACCAAACTGAAAAGGTTGTATCTTGATTCAAATCAAATATCAGATATTTCCCCATTGGAATCATTAATTAATCTTGAAGTACTTTATCTTGATTCGAATCAAATACACGATGTTTTCCAATTGGCGTCATTGATCAAATTGACACATTTGTCTCTTGAAATGAATCAAATTGTTGATGTTACCCCATTGGCATCATTGGTCAAGTTGGAAAGTCTTTCTCTGGAGAGGAATCCAATTGAAGATGTTTCCTCATTGCGATCTTTGATCGCACTTGATGAAACGTCACTCCAATCGTTGATGGATCACTTTTGGCATGCTTAAACGTGTGAATTTGTATATTGAATATATAATTCATTTTATCAATTGAAGTTTATGATCGTGAAAGCTTTAATACCGTGATGTTTCCTCCTTTAGTCTCTTATTCAGTGTCTAACCTTGCTTTCTTTAGTTGTGCTTGTAGTTAAATTATTGTCGTCCTGTGTGAATGACCAAGATACATCTTATGAATCATCAGTTCTGTTTAATCTTATGACACTAAGTTAAAACCGAGAGTTTATGATCTACTAATCTACTACCACCATTTGTTAGTAATTTAACTCTTCAGTACTCAGTTCAGTATGCTGTTCAGTATTCAGTTCACTACTCAGTTCAGTGGTATTCAGTCTGTTGTTTTTGGAATGAAAAGAAAGGGACGAATGAGAAGAGACGAGGCTTAGCCAGCCACACGGGGTATAAAAAGGAAAGAAAATCAAAGTTAAAAGTATCCTCTCAGGCCTATTGGCTAAGATCAAGTGTAGTATCTGTTCTTTTCAGTGTGACAACTGAAATGCGGTCTTCGGATCGTAGTTGTCAAGCTAATTTTTGCACGGAGTTGGATGTCCATCGTACTTGTGCGGTGGCTCCGGCACCGGTTTCCCTAGTATTGCACTACTTCTAGGTGAAGCCAAATGTCACTCCCTTTTTTTTTAAATTAATTTGAAATTTGA
>MU621301.1:0-29044 GCA_025399215.1 Globomyces pollinis-pini | reverse complement strand
GTAATGGTACAATCCAAACAAGAGAAGTACATACCAAGGTATCATTCAACATTTTTCTATTTGATTTCATCTTTAAAGCTTTCTTTTGTTCTTCCTTTCTTTTCTTTCTCTTTTCCAACAATTCTTGACGACTTTCAGCTTTCACCTCTGGAGCATTTCTTAGCTTTCGATACTCTTGAATTTTCATATTAATCTTCATCTTTAACGTATCTTTATCATGAAATTGCATTTGATTTTTTAGAATATTTTCATTATCAATGGATTGAGATTCTTGTTCTTCTTCACCTTTTAATTTTGATTCTTGTATTTCTAATACAGTTTTACTTGATTCTGGATCCAACTATGGAATGAATTTAATTTCATTTGGATACCTTTAATTTTTTAGCCTTCTTGGATACTTGTTTATGTGATAATTTTTCTTGAGGTGATTTCTTTTGATTGAATCTTCCATTCTAATAAATCATTAGTAAATGGTTTTTTGTATTAGATTATTGTAAGGATACAAACGACTACTATGAGAACACTTACCACTTCCTCATGCTGGATAGTAAAGTAATACTTTGCTGGAATACTCTGAACAAGGGAATCAAACGCTTCTTGATGGCTTTCAATTCTTTCCTTTAATGCCATTGAATTATGAATGAAATGGAAATTAAAAAAAAAAAATATACGAAAAAGTCAATCAGTTCCCAGTACATAAATACATTGAAAGTCAATAATGAACGGTTATATTAGAGCAGCTTTATTTTGTTATGTGAACGGATGAATGGAAGAGTCAACGACTGTTTTTCTGTTGTTATAGAAAGTTTCTCAAATTCAAATACTTAATGAGTGTGATATGGTCTTCAATACTTAGGAGTTCATTTAACCTCGTAATGGCAAAATCATGTCTTGACTGAATGTAACGAACGTTCAGCAAAAAATCAAAAAAAGTTACCACAAGTCACAACACTAAATCATTGGAATGTCAGACTCAGGAACCGGTACTCACGAACCTGGATTAAAGGTGGTTAATGTGGATGCCAGTCATTATCCATTGCAGATCATAAATTGGACGGACGCAAAGGAAGTTGATTTAGATCAGGAAATTGGAAGATACGAGTATCTGGATGATTCAAATAAAACGCGAAGAGGAATTATAATGTCAAACTGTAAAGGGATTATTGAAAACCCACCAACAGTCCTGGACCTCATCGAATCAATAGAAACGCCAATTTGCTTTATTAGAGAACCATGCTCTCATGCAGTGCAATTACATGGATTATGTGCATTATGTGGCCAGGATCTTACAAGAGTTCATTACTCTGGTTTCTCGCAGGCGTCACGAGCAACCATCAATCTTACCCATGATTCAAAAGGAGTAACAGTATCTACACACGAAGCTGGCAGGATAGATTCAGAAAACATTACCAGGCTATTAAATACTAATATGCTGACGATGTTGTTAGATTTAGATCAAACAGTCATTCATGCAACTGTTGATACAACAGTAAAAGAATGGTTGAGTGATCCCGATAATCCAGATTATCCCACATTAAAAGTACTTTATTTTCTCTAACAACTAGGATGTGTATAGTTTTACCCTACCAGATCATCCCACTATTTACTATATCAAGTTGAGGTACTGACTAAATCTCTACTGCTAACTGCAATGAACATTTCATATTTTTATTCAGTGCATTAATAAATTATAGGCCTGGAACTCGAGAATTTTTGGAAGAGATGTACAATCTTTATGAAATGCATATTTATACAATGGGGACAAGGAACTATGCATTTGCCGTAGCCAACATATTAGATCCCACGAAAAAGTATTTCAAAGATAGAATCTTGTCCCGTGATGACAGTGGAAGTATCTTACATCATTTCATTTATCATAGGTTTTGTCCACAAAAGTATACAACGATTATTTCCGGTGGACCAATCCATGGTGGTAGCCATTGATGATCGATCAGGTTTTTTCAAAACTCTTTAACTCTTGTTCTAGATGTATGGAATTGGTCACCAAGTTTAATCAAAGTCCGACCTTGTACATACAATAGTTTTATATTAAACTGTAGATAATTTTTTCATCGGGATTGGAGATATTAATGAACCTTTAAAGGAAAATTCTAGTATTATCTATTATATTTACCGTATAGTTGAACCAATAGAAAAAGATGAAAAGGCTCCCAAAGGACCAAAACCAAAACCAAAACTATGTGATGATGATTCCGAGTTGGAATACTTGATCAAATCATTAAAAAATCTCCATAAACAGTTTTTTGATCACTATAAACTACATGATACCAAAAATGATATTGGAAAACTATTACCCAGTTTAAAATCAAGAGTTTTGGAAGGAGTTCATTTAGTTTTTAGTGGTCTGATTCAAATTAGACATGATCCTAGTACTCATGACCTTTGGATATTGGCCACACAATTTGGTGCGAAATGTTACAAAGATTTGAATGACCAAGTTACACATGTTGTGGCAACTAAAGTAATGACTTTCAAATTAATATTATTTAGAAGGGTACGATCAAAGTAAATCAGGCAAAAGATAAAGATATCTGGATTGTCAAACCAGAATGGTTAATTGATTCACTAAGTCAATGGGAAAAATTAAAAGAAAATGATTATTTACTAGATTCATCAATATTAAGACTAGTTAACAATGACCAAATGATACCAGTGAATATGGTTCTCGTTAATGATGATTGGAATACAATGGATAAAGAAGTAGACGAAGCTTTGTTGGACTCTGACGATTCTGAAGATACAGAGGAACTTCAACCCACACTAAAACCGGAAATTGAACAACAATCCTTGTGCTTAAAAATAGAGTCAACAGACGATGATGATGATGGTTGGTTAAATGACGAAATTGATGATATCCTTAACAATTCACCAACAGTGGCAAGTGTAGTGCAAGATCAAACTTTGAACACAGGCGGTTCTTCGGGTACTATTTTAGGGAAGCGTAAATTGGAACAAGACTAATTATATATAATTTTCATACTTCATAAAATAAAATACTCAATGGTGATTAATTCAATTAAAATTATTTGGTTAAAGGAATTATTTATTAAAAATTAAATGTTGTATTGTCAACTGCTATTAAAACAGTTATCTTTAAATTATCCTTTATGATAAGGTATTCCATTTTGAAAGCTTTGAAAGACGTCATATAAACCCCTAAATGTGAGTCGAATACTCGATTACTGTCTTGTATTCTGATGTGATTGTTTTATACAGTTAATCATAAACTCTGCAGCACCATGATCAGTTTTATCTAATTGAAATCTTTCACGTAATTTTCGAATTGTGAGTTCACCTAAACATAAATGATATAACGAAATACCTTTGAAGCATGGTAAACCAGATTCCATCATTAGAGAGACGATGCTAATAATTTCTTCAGCATATGGTCTATTGATTAATTTCCATCATTGGTACCGTGACGCTAAATATGCTCTTACACATAACTCCGAGAATTCAAGATATGCAGGTTGAGTTGCATCGCCTCCCATTACCAAAATCATCTCAGTGGTTAATTTGAACGGTGAGACTTCCAATACTCCACCACCAGGTGCTATCGATAACATGAATCCAAAATCTACAAGTAAATTGATATGGGTTTACCAATGTGAATCATATGTCCTTGCTTGTCAAACATGATGTTTCCATTATGCCTATCTTTGAACTGTAATAGGAACATTATCAGTGAATAA
Source organism: Globomyces pollinis-pini (assembly GCA_025399215.1). Lineage (NCBI taxonomy): Eukaryota > Fungi > Chytridiomycota > Chytridiomycetes > Rhizophydiales > Globomycetaceae > Globomyces > Globomyces pollinis-pini. The sequence goes on along the minus strand of MU621301.1, from coordinate 25,331 downwards.
GCTGCTAAACTTTTCACAAATTCTTTCTGAGCAGTCAAATATTGTATACTAGTTTCGGATCCAAACTTTGCCAAAAACCACCTAATTTTATCAGTAATACATTATTACTCATGTAGGTTATTCACATTCTCCCTTCCCATACTATCTCGTGAAATCGAACCAGGTATAACTTCAATTACACCACACTGCTATTTAGAACATTAAAGTTACCCCAGGCGCTGTTGCCACCACTCTATAAGGAAAAGTGTACAAGTCAAGTCCAGCAGATTGAAAAATACCTTGAAAAACACTGATTAACTGAAGTGCCAACACATCTTGTCGACAATCATCACCGACTTTAAAGATAGATGACATCCATTCAGGAGCACCTTGTGGTGTATCTGGTCTTGACTGGAAATTTTCTACTTGAAAGGTAGCCATGAATGGGGCCTAGCATAAATATGAGACTATGATTACTTTCGCGTGAGATTGGAGAGGTCTTCCAGAATCGTAATCAATATCTACCACCTTTCGATCCGGGTTGGTTGGTAAGTAAACTCCCGGATCTACTTTAATTTTACGAATTTCTTCATCTATTTTTTTCTAAAATATTAAAACGTTCTACTCGATACCTTCTTATCTGCTTTTGTGGCATCTGCTTGCACCAAAGGTTTTAGTTTTCCAGATATATCTGTGACAGCTTTAAAGAATGAAAATTCTCGTTCATAAAAGTCCTTATCATTGCCTGTTAAGCAATGAATTATTTTAGCAATGATGCGATCAAATGCAGGTTTCAATGCATCGGGCTAATAATCGTATTCAATAAAAAGATCTATTTACCACTTGAGATTCTTCGTCTTTGTACATATTGGCTTCCATATTCCAAATAATCTGATGTGCAAAAAACTGTGAAGTTTTTGCGGCTTCTAGTATAAATCGTTCAATATAGCCAAGTGTATCAGTACGGAGTGCCTGGACTAGTTGTGGAATATAAAAGAAAACTATATCTTTCAGTCCAAAGTGATTGAGAGACCGAATTGCGTACTGAATAACCCAAGGCTGCAGTTTCTGTGTCTGTGATAATAACTGTATAGCAGTAATCGGTGGTACTGGGGTCCAATACATTAAATGTCGCAACTGATTATCAACTCTAGATTTCCAAGAATTTTTCAACAAAATGCTAACTCCAGCTGGGCAATCAATAGCTTTAATTTCACTAAATCTTGAAATATCAGCTATTTCAGTGTCAATTATGTCAGTGCTGTTGAAAAATCTTGTTCTAAATCGAATCGCTACAGTAGGATCTACCTTCCAAGCTATTCTCAGCAAAGAATTCCATTTCAACTATTCAAGGAATTAAAATCGATAAGTACTTTTACCTGTCTTTCATTGACTACTGGTGGTAACACAAATTCAGAATTTACATCTGTCGTTTGTAATGGTTTAAACCAAGCAGAGAATCTATGTATTTCATTCTCCCACAGAACCACCAGCACTTGTTGAATGTCAGAGAATTCAATCCGATCAGATTCAAAACCCACTGTATAAGAAGATTTCAACAGATTATTTGTTGCCATTGAATTAATTTTCTCAAATTTCAAGGATTTAATGGCGTTATAAAAACCAATCATCTTTGCAAACTCTATTCTAGTTAATTCCCCATATCTAAAAAAAATTCAATTTTGGAAAAATTCTTACAGTGGCGATGTCCTAAAAAACTGCATACAAAGCTTCAATACTGCAGACCAAACAGGCAACGTTGCATAATCTTCCCGTCTTTGCAATTCTTTCGCAATCCGAACACCAAGTGAAGCTAAATCTAACCGTGCTTCATATGACTTGAAACAAGTGCTAAAAAATCAGTTTCAGGGTCAAAAACCTCATAGGAAAGTTTGGTAGACAAGCATTCAGAATAAAGTCTGTGTACAGACTTATACTGTCAGTTTCTTGTAATCTATCGAATTTGAAGCGTTCAACTAAAAACTCAATCCAGATAGTATGTGCTCGAGATGAAAAGGACTTTCCGGGCATTGGTTTTGGTGTACCATAAGTCATGGCCTGGGTGAAAGGATCCAAAGCCCTAACAAAACATTAATAATCTTCCCTTACTGCTCGTCACTATCATATATCCCCAATTTGAGAGTTGCAATTGTTTCCCATACTTGATTCAGATGACCCAGTATGCTGGCAGCAGTTTGCGGTTTACTCGACATTATCCATGATAAAGTTTCGGTAGTTATTTCTAGAACTGTAGTGCTGAACTTTACTTTTGGTGCAAAACATATCAATTGAATCAGTTCCGCAGTATACTAACCATCATTAATCACATTGCAAATTACTTGATCCATACTCACGACATACGCTGCGCACTTTGACAAACAGATATGAAGATCGTTGATGAAATTAGGCGAATCGTGTTCCCGATATGTTGCTTTTAATTGCCTTCTTAATAATTGAACAGTTTTTTGTAAATTTAGATCATAGTCGAAGGGTTCTATAATGAGTTATCATAATTCCAATACCACTTTGTGCCGATCCTAAAGTTTCGATCATACTAACTGTAAGAAGAAAGTAGTTACCCTTGAATTTCACCAATATATCGTACTCGTTTGCTTGAATGTTGAATCAATACTGAAGACATGGCTAACAAATTAAAATGATATAACTACATCTATTTTCAAAGTAGGTTTGAAATAATCTCATCAACAATGAATTTCCATTGCTTTCCTTCAATAAGCTAGTTTGGAAATTGGATTGGGTTTGGTTAATCCAAGGAGACTTGGATGAAATTTCCGCCACATATTGTTGCAGGATAGCAATGGTTTCCGAATTTGAAATCTTCAAAGCGGATGTCAACCAATCGTTACAAACTTTATAGTAATCTGCGGCTGCGCCATTTGTTTCTGCTGCATTTATAAATACAATAGTTGACTCTAGAAAACTCAAATGCGGCTAAAGAATATGATAATGTTATTTTTACCTCTTTATAATTCGCTATTTCATTATCGAGATAACGCAAGATATCCAGCATGTAAGTCACTGATTTTCTATGATACAACATCCTTGGAACCACATTTAAAATTCGCTTTATCCATCCAGAAACAAAAAACCGAATCTTTTGCGTTCTACATGCAGCATATACTAAAAGCGTCTGCAAATGCTGCTCAACCACTGTTTCTGGAAGTTTTCTGTAGCTATGATCACGTATTGCTTGCTTTAAAATCTAATCCATTTAGAGAAGTTCTATTACGGATTCAGCTATTGCTTCGACAATTGGATAAATATCTGGTAAATGTAATCTATCATCAGCAAGATATCCACATAGAAAATCCAACGACAATTCTTTCATTCGGAGTCGTTCTATTTGATATACAGTGACCAGGTAAACCGCGATCGACCAGGGGATATTTCTTACTTCATTAACCTTAAGAGGAACGTATGAAGTCAAAATTGGTTTGATTTTGTTCGTTATCTTGAGTGAGGATATAAAAAATGCTTACTGAATCAGAGAAAGTCGCAATTAGAATAGAATCAGCACTCAAGTTCACAATTAATGACCGCTCTTTCTTCTTCAACAGCAATGGTGGGGACTTTCTCGCAATGACTTTAAGGATACCATACCAATCTTTTGGCCAGCCAGATGGAGTTAAGACAAGTAATACTAAATAGAACCACATATTTCTAAGCTGATGAACAATATCCAAGTTTTTAGCCAAAAGTAATTCCGATGAAATATTTTCATGCTCACAAAGTACTCGAATCAAATTTACCAGATCCTTCAAGTCTGATAGATGTGATTGATCATCCTAATATAAGTACAAGTTGGAACCTACTGGAAACTTTTGGACCATTAGTGCTTGCTCTGTGAACTTTGTCAGTAATTGTAAGAGATAAATTTCTAACAAAGGTAATGGTCTACCAGGCATCCGTGCCAATGTGTGGGATATTTTGCTAATCTAAATGTTACAACTATTATAATTGAACCTTTTCAAAATTCTTCGTAGAACTCAATGTAAAAGATATCACACTTCTAAAGATATCTGCATCTTCAGTCATTCCAATACAGCCCAGCGCATGCCAAATCAAATTCTTACTTTCATCATTGGTTTCCGAAAGCTTTCTTACTAAAGCTGGAATAGCAATTTCAATGGTCTAAATGATTAAAAAAAGTAGTAGTTACATCTTTGGAGTTTAAGACTCGAGTTAAGTTCGCTATTGTCGAGATAGAATTTTCATATTTTCTTCGAGTCAAAGTAATTTCGTCTTTGCTAGCATTTGCTGATTCAGAGTTGGTATTGTGCATAGAATTTATGCATGCAAAAAGTGTGGACTTCTTTCGAGCTGAATCATTGCCATTTTCTGACAACCCTGCTAAAACTACCCCCAGTGTTTGACCGGCACATTCTCTTAAAATAGAGCAATTATAATCATCATCGGAAGTGAAAATATCTGCCGGATCTAACAGGAAGATCGTTAAAATATCGGCCACTTTTCCTTGTGCAGGAATATTACTAAATTTAGATTGTCGTTAGATACCAATTTCCGATAACGCCAAGCCCTTCGATACATGCGACGAAAATGTCCAACGAAAAAGATTGGAAAGTGTTTAAATCATCAATACATGGTGGAATGTGCTCTAACAAAAAGATCCACCCATCCTCTATCAACACTGAACAGAGAACACTAGTGTGCTGAATGTTAAAAATGCGGTTTGAAAAAGGTAATATGTAAAGAGATGTTTAGAAAGAATTATCAATGTGAAAAAAACATACAATCATATTCACAGTCAGTTCCGGAAAAAGAGCATCTCCTTGATCACAAACAATTGCCTTTTTATCTTGATTCCAAGTCAAAGAACTCAAACTTGAAAGTACTGGTAAAAATTCCTGTAAAATAGGTCTTAGATTCTGCTTCATCAACAATAAGTCTTCCCAAACGGATGTGAAAGTTGCTTGTGGACTGATGAAATTGATGACCATATTTTTCATCGCTTCAAAAACATATGTATAAAAGGATGGAATATCATGTCGTTCAGCCAGATTCGAAATTTTGAGCTCTCTCGACATGTTTGATAGAGCATCGGGACATGCTATAATCTGTTCTATACTCTGGGAAAACATAGGTCCAAAGTTTTCCAACACTGATACATTTCCAGAATTGAATGATTGAAAGATACCCTGCAAAGCAGCAATCAACAATGTGCAAAAATGTTCATCTAGAAATAAATAATTTCGTCCTTTACTTGTTGGATTATCTAATATCGATTGAAAAAAGAGTTTGATCCATTCACATAAATGCTCCACTAAGTCTGCTGTTGCATCTTTATTTCTACAGGCCAATGCCAGAACCCTTGATGAAATTTCGTAAAACAATTCCTGTAAAGAAGTGTATGAACCTATATAACTAAGGCAAATTGAAATAAACCTAGGAATCAAATCGCTTCAAAGTACCTTGATGTTCGTAACATAAATCAGGAACAAATTCTAGTAATGGTAAATAATCAGATGATTCAAGGTTTTGACTGTTCAATGTGAATTCGAGCATTGCTACCAATCTGAGCTTGTCATCAAGGTTCTAATCAAATAATTAAATCATTTCTATTTGAATAGGAATAAAGCAATAAAGCAGTAATTCATATCAATACTTACGGAATATAAAGCATCGTTAAAATCATCCAGACTAGCCATTTTACCATTCAAAGCAGCAATTCTGGCACCCAGTGTTAGTAGTTCCACGGAATTGTGGTTTAAACTATTCATTACTACAACAGAGCAACAAACCTAAGTCTGTTAGATGTTGTTGTCAATCACCTTAAAAACATTGCTGAAAATGATGGTGTTAAAAAGCTTTGATACGTGAATCAATGATAAATAGAAAAACGAATAGAAATTGAAATAATCCAAAACCATTAGATTATCGTGAACTAAACGAAGTATTCAAGTGTTTTGATTATCAAGTGGAATATTCAAGTGTTTAAATTAGCGTGAAATTGGATTGTTATGTTATACTTGAAGGGTGATTTGTGTATCATCAAAGTCATTTTATCAAGAAACAATTCAAGTTCTTCGTTAATCAGTATATATTTCTAACATTATTTTATTTTAGTCATATTAGTTTCAAGAGAAACAAGTATACGTCGCCTTAATGTCAACCCAACAATAACCAAAGTCAACAGCAATGTACAGATAAGCCAAACAATAATCACCAGAATGTGAGATCCCATTTCATGACATTGACTACCTAAAAACATGCATTTGAGAGTCTTCACAGAATGTGAAAATGGAAATATATAACCAATACGACCTGCACCTGGCATTACTACTGGCTCCAAAATGGCTGATGATGTTGCAAACTGTAAGATTAATAATAGAGACGACAAAATCGCAAAGTAGTCAATCCCAACTAGTGCACATAAGACAGCAGAAGAGCAAGTAAATGTACTGGTCATCAACCATAAGAAGAGAATCACTTGAAATGGGCTGTATTCAGGTTGGACAAAACTACTATCACCATTGTTCAAGGACAACACTAACAAAAAGAATGCAAATGAAGCGACAAAAGTATTGAATAATCCAAATAATACCCCTGATACCCAGAATTTGACAATAAATAATGGACGATGATGAACATGAGCAACATTATCAAAGTTTTTTCCAAAAATTCGGAATACCAAACTGACAATGACAACTCCAGCAATCCACAGAACTAAACAGGGTAGATACGTTGCAAAATTCAGGCCCATGAAAGGAATTGGATGTGTGTTGATAATATTTTTGTGAATTGGTTGTGAAATGAAGCGCGGACTGGTTAATAGGCTCTTGTAGCCCACAGATCTATCCCTTTCCGCAGCAAGTAGCAGTTTATTGGCAAACGAAGACGACAAAACAGACAGAGAATCGGAAATAGCTGTAATTGCAATACTGCAAATGGTAAGTTGACGGGCTTGGTTATAGATTACATCCACGGTCATATTCAAGTAGTTCGGATTAGGTAGCTGAGTATTTGGGTCTTGCAAGTTCGTCAAAAAAGCATTGCTAAAGTTTTCTGGAATGTACACAATTCCCCAATAGTCTCCAATTTCTAACTGTTCTTTCAATTGTTCTACTGTGGTGGTTTTTTCAATTTGAACCCATTTTAAGAATTGAGATAATGGAGAATCGGATTTAAACAATAGGTTTTCACTGAGATCTCCAAAAGACTGATTGTTAGTCATTTTTAAAACGGCTGATTCATACGGTTTGTAAGCAGTGAAATCAAATCCTTTATCATGATTCAGATATGCAAATGGCACGTTATTGAAGTGAGGAAGTGGATTCCAGAGGGGACCTAGGTAAATAGTTCCATACAATAATGCTGCACCAGTAGCAGCAATCAGCATTAATGTAGCTAAAATAGGATTCATAACTCCGGTAGTAATTGGCAAGTGTTTCTGTAGAAAAGTTGGAATTCCATCGTCCATGTCAATTATTATGTCCTCCAACTTTACATTTTCTTGCTGAGGACTTGTCCCTGGCTTATTAGCTTCTTGCTCATTCACATGGACCTCTTGAACCACTGTATTATTTTGGACCTCTTGAACCACTGTATTATGCTGAGGACTTGTTTTAGGCATAGCTGCTTCTTGTTCATTCACATGGACCTCTTGAACCACTGTATTATTTTGCTGAGGACTTGTTTTAGGCTTATCCGCTTCTTGTTCATTCACATGGACATCTGGGACGATTGTATCCTTTTTCAACATATCATCTGTTGAAGCTTCATCTTCAGGTTTTTTTGAGTTCTCTGATTCAAGAACTTTGGAATGAGCTTCAGGATCTGGCTTACTCGTTTCTCTATTCTGTTCAGATTGTACAGAACCTGACCGTTTTAGATCCCCATTTTCATTTCCGGTTACTTCTAGTTTATTTTCTGCTTCACTTTTAACCATAATCAAAAAATTAAGTTATTAGGGAGTTTTTTTATACCATAATTTAGGGTGTTAAATTGGCCCCTTTAACAATGCTTTGCAACAGCTCCTTAAATTACTTACTAACACAGCATTATAAATTACTTCAACAGCCTCAGTCTCTTTTAGTTCTATGATAGTCGAATTGTTTAAATCATCATTACACCATAACTTACAAATACAAATTAATATCATAACAGTTATAGAAATAAATACGTAATCGCTGTCAATTCAGTCTCTTTTTTATTCGGTAAAAGCACCAGCGTTAGTAGTGTCGCCAGCTTTGGCCTTCAACCTAAGCAAGAGGTCACGTAACATTGCAATCTCCAATCCAATATCTCCATGAGTAGTACGAATATCTTTCGTGATATTGACCACTTCGACATCTTTGAACATGACCTTTTCTTCCTCGTTTATATCTAATTGAAGTTTTACTACTTCTTGAAACTTATCAATGATGTTCAACATTCCCTCGGATTTGCCTAATTCGTTAATAAAACGTACATTTGGCGAGAATGAAACTGACTCCTGATCGTAGTCCAGACCCACATAAAAAGATTTTAGAAATGGAATACCAAGAACTAGTCCTTCTTCATTGCCTTCTGCGCGATTGAAACCACTGAAGCATTTGCCCTTTTTGACGACAACGGTACTTTTAAATGGAAGTGAGAAGTTATTGCCATTCAAGACAAGTGTCACTATATCCTTTGCGGAATTCCACGCAATACAATCAGCAAGACGATATGCTTTCTCCGTTTCATCCCAAACGGCACCTAGATCAGCATTGATTGCATCAGCAGTCGCTTGGTTTAGCACAATATATTCTTCAGTTATTGACGGGTATGCCATTCTTTCATTCAATGGCATGCCATCTGACAGACGAAGACTGCCAAAACTTGTAGAAAAGGTAGCTGATTCCAATGTAAACTTCCAACTGTCTTTGAAGGGTTTGGAAAGTGGAAAGGTAATCATCTTTTCTGGTTCGATATCAAAGAACCCAAAATCACAGACACTGTTGCCAGAGGCCTTATCTTTAAACGCATTCTTTTCAAAATAATCCACTAAACGAATTCCAATCTTTCGTTGACCAGGAGAGAAATTCAATCCATTAAAAAATTCACTCTTGGGACCAATTCCAACAAGACCTTGATATTTGAACCCAGGGATATCAGCCTCTTTCCGAACCCAATGCTGTGTTCGAGAATTTAATGCAGCTACCTTGACCTCCCCAGTATCTCTTGTTTTGGACAGCAGTAGCTTCTTTTTAACAACGGACGTTTCTTCATCTTCAATGGTGGGAATTTCACCATCAGCCCTTTTATAGACTATCTTGTCAGTAGTCAAATCTAGTAACATTCTGGTTGATTCTTGACCGACCATTCCTTTTACCAATAGCTTGGAATCTATACCTAGTTACCGACAAAGAATATTACTTTGTTGGTTTCTCATCCAAACTTTAGCTTTCCCATTGTTCAGTCTTCCATTCCCAAAGTCATCAAAGGAGTTTATAAATCCATCTGCTAGAATGTTTATCTTTTGTGACACTTGAAAGTCCTTAGGTAGTTCAGGAACAGTTGAGCGATTTATCTCATCATTAGGTTCTAGTTCTGCTGCGAACACACGTAGAAGAAGCAGCGCATGCAGAATCATTTTAGTCAAGGAATTGACGAAACTGTTCGCGTCACTTCTTACTCATACGTCACCCGATCTTAAATATTGAAAATTCGATACTGATAACCATTTTTATTAAATTAACTTGAACAAAATAAATCAGCTACTTCTTCGAAATTTATCAAGATTGAATATATTATTGATTTAATTTAATCATAATGAGCATAAGACGCACTTAAAGATATATACAAACCAGAATAGATTCATCTACAACTTAGATATCTATTTGATTATTATCTATCGTGAAATTCAACTAAGAGGTGAATTGTTTATAATGAACTGCGCGTTTTTTCATTGTTTACAATGTTTGGAAGAGAACTACTGACATTAATCTACGCAAGTTTCATTTTAAATACTGTCACTGGCCAAATTGTCGTACCTCTGTCAAAACGAAGGTGGGAAAATCAAGAAAAGTCTTTATTGGAACGAGCTTTAACAAAGAACGATCTACTGTTTAATTTACGAGGTAAAGTTATAAATTTAAATGGTTCAACAATCTATCACCAATCATTCTTCTATTTCATTAATGAATTCTCAATTTCTATAGATACATTTTATGTAGGAAAAGTAACAATTGGTTCTGGAAGTGAATTTGAACTTGTGTTTGATACAGGTTCTTCTGATGTTTGGGTACGTGGGTCTCCGTGCAGTAACCCAATCAAAGATGGGAGCTGTGAAGGAAAATCCTTAGATACTAACGATTTATCAATCAAACCTATCAGTAATGTGAATGCAGCTATCAAATACGGATCTGCTGGTGCTTTCCTTAATGCATTCACCGGTCCAGTAACATTTGGATCAGTCAAGATCTCCTCGTTGTCATTTGGTGTTGCTTCAGAACTGAATGGTACGTCTGCATTTGATGGAATTGTTGGCTTGGGATTTCCTGCACTCTCTTCACTGGGTGCTAAAAGCTCACAATTTCGGGATACTTCAAACTTTATTGATGCTGCGATCAACTCCCTATCAATCGATTCTCCAAATGAAGTTATTCCAAGCAAGTTTGGCATTTATTTAGCAAACCATGAAGATTTTGGTAGTAGTGAAATAACTATAGGAGGAATTGACACTTCACGTTTTGCTGGTAATATATACCAGACTCCTGTAGCTAGCAGAAAAAATGAAGAACCATTTATTTGGGATTTTTCCATTAAAGATTTTACTGTGTCTGCAAAAGGGGTCTTGATCAACATACCACTATCCATTAACAAGTTTGAATATGCTGTTGCTGATTCTGGAACGTCCTTGATGTATCTTCATACCACTACTGCTAATGCCATTAATGCTGCAATTGGAGCAGTTTACAATCCTGCTATCGACCGATATGTTCTTCCAAATTGTACCACAATTGGTCGAACCGACATTAATTTTACTGACACTAGCACAGGATTTGTATTCAGCATTCCACCACAAAATTATGTGTTTGTCGATAGTACATCAAAATCTCCGTTGTGTATTTCTGGTTTCATGAATACTACACATCCCACTTATGCTGTATTTGGGGCTGTCTTCCTCAGATCATACTATTCAATCTATTCAAAGGGAAAGAATCCAACCATTTCTTTTGCTCAAGCTATTCATGACAAAACTGTTGGCTTGGAGTTATTGAACCTTAAGATAGAACAACTAAAATTAAAAATTCAAATGGAACGATTACAGTTAGAATATTTGTCAACTGCTACTCCAGGACCTGTAGAAACTCAAATTGCAAAGGATCTAAATTTACTTGATGAATACATCGCCAGTAGTTCTATCATAAAATCGATGCCAACGGTTGCTCCGAACAGCTTTTGGAGTGGTAGCGAATCCAGACAAGAAAGAAAACTCACGGCTGGATTTCCAAAAGTGCCAACATAAAATAAACTATATGTATGCCAGCACTTTTTTAACATCATTGAAATCTGTCTGTTGTTTCACTCACTTTCAACTTGTCTCTCATAACTTAGCGTCTATTTATTGGTAGCATAGAATAATCATTAAGTGATACAACTTATTGAGAGTAAAAATAATTCAAATTAGGTGATATAGTTTCAGAAAATTGTCTGAAGTGTCCATATTTAAACAGGTCGTCTGACAGCTACCAGTTTTCTGTTTTTATTTTAAAATTCTATTCCAGTGTTGAAAATTTCTGTTGTCGCGTCGAATATGACATCATTCTTATTATTCAAATCACGAATTTCTTTTCTCCTTAGATTAAAAAATGAACTGGTATCAGCAAATTTTAGCCTGTAGTTTCATTGGACAGGTATTCAGTCAGGTTACAGTTCCATTGCATGGCCATTCTATTGCATCTCACCTTCAAAAACGAGATGCAATACATGAGCTCCTCTATAATTTGCAAGGTAAATTCTAATAACGGCATTTATTCTTTTTTATTTATTTCTTTACGTTTATTGTTGCTAAATGTTTAGATGTATTTTTGGTTGGGGAAGTCAAAGTTGACAATAAGACATTACGTATGGTATTTGACACTGGTTCCGCAGATTTTTGGGTAAAACAAGATCCCTGTACGTTGAACCCTGTAAAAACTCGATTTGATGAGATTCTAAACAAGACAATTCCTATCACGCACGACTTCAGTTGTGAACCATTTCAGTTTCGAGGCATCAATACAAGCGATACTAAAACGATGAAGAAATTCTTGAATGACGCGGTTACTTTAAATTATCATTCGGCTAGTGCCACTGTTAACTTGTATACTGCTGAAGTGCAATTTGGGGAGTTTAAACTACCTGACTTGATTATTGGTGTTGGATACGATTTACTTAAATTAGAATTTGTAGATGGTATTGTTGGTTTAGGATTGCCAGAATTATCCCCAATCGCAAAAAAATTAGTTAACTCTAGCTTTACTAGTGAAGATGTATTAAAGACGAACTTTATTGACTACATTATAACTAACAAGATAGCAGGTGCTTCTTATCCGCAGTTTGGGGTTTACATATCCAATAGTGAAGATTATGATGGGTCAGAAATTACCATTGGTGGGACAAATCCTGCAAAATATAAGGGTACTCCAAAAACATTTTCTGTGGATCGAAGTAAAGGTATCTGGGGTACAGATCCCGATGGTTGGACAATTGAAGTCGATGGGGTTTCATTTCCAAGACCATTGGTGAACAACTCAACAGTTATATCTGTTGACACTGGTTCTTCAGCTATTTATCTACACCATAAAACAGCAACCATCATTAACGCCCAGCTTGGGGCCACATTCAATACTACTGATGGTAGAGACTATTTTCCAAACTGTAACCTTACTGGAAAACCTGCGTTAGTATTAAAAGCAAAAGGGCATACGTTTTATATTCCAGCAGAGAACCTTTACATTCCGGATGTTAATGATTCTTCACGATGTTTAAGCGCAGTTGGACGGGTTTTGGACAAGCATCCAGTTGTGTTAGGAATAGCATTTTTACGATCTTATTACTCAGTGTATACACTTGGAAGAAATCCTTCCATTACATTCTTCCAATCCATTCATGATTATGAATATGGACTTAAACTAGTACAAAAGCACATCAAAAATCTTTCCTTGCAACTTGAAATCAGGGCTGATTATGAAGCGCTTTTTGGAATGGTGCCATTTGGAAAGCTTTCAACCGATGATATCAAACTTCAGTTACTTAAATATCGTCAACGTGAACAAGAATATTTTTTGAAGATCTTTCCCGTCAAAAATTCTTTCTCGTTTGATCCAAATCAGTTTTGACTTGACTAACGATCGTGAAATGGTTTTAAATAAACTTCTCTTTTCGAAACTGTTTTGAAGTTTGGAGGAACTCATTCGATGAAGCTAATAATTGTTAGGGTAATAGTTTATGACTCAATGATCACAAGTGATTTCCATTTCCTGATAAAGTCATGATATATATCAGTACAGTTATTTTATCATGTCGAGTTTATTCTACAATACTCTATCATATTTTGAATTTATCTACCTTCCAATGATACTTGAGCTGACTGCTGTCGTATAGCATTGTTGGTAGCATCTACTTCAACTGATTGGATTATCCCATTGATTATAGGTAAATCAATCCATTCAGGAATATACTTTTCAATGTTTCTAACAGATTTGGCTTCGGGTTGTAGCGTTAATGCATTTGCATCCAAGTCAACCAGTAGTGATGAGAATTTTCCTCCAGCAGACGCCCTGTCACCTGCTTTCTTGATTAACTGAGAAGGAACCTAGCTATGAGTATGAAATTTTAGGTACAGCAGTGTCAAACTCTACAGCGCAATAGAGTGACAATAATTTTTTGATTTGTGTTGCAGTTAAAGATGAACAAGTACTAAAGATTGAGTCAATATCCGCGTCTGTAACTTTATTCATGGTCAATAACTTCGATGCTTGATGTAATTGTTCCAAATAGATGTTGGCTTCATTCAAACTAATCTCATTACACCAATTTTCCAATCGGGTAACATTAAATTGGATTTGAATTCCTCTTTTCCAAGTGAGGAAATTTCGTCTCATCAACAAATGATTGAATGATAATACTCCAATAACTCGAATCAAATCAGTTAATACTTTGGCAATGCTCAAATCATCAATAAATGATGAATGCATTGTTTTAAGTACCGTATTCAGAAATGCAAGTAAATGATCAAAAGTTTTTTGGCCGGGTTTGGCGTTGTATTTGGTGCAAATATATCCTGGCACATCCTGAGACTCTATCATCGCAGGAACTATCATAGCAGTCAAAGTTTGTCTTAAATGTGTTATCCAACTTTGATATGTATCCACCAATACAATTTTTAAATTGTTATTGATCGAATGTAGTAATGCAGAAGGTGATTCATCATTACTATTGATCGATGCTCGAGGTAACTGTAATCGAATGGTACGAAGAATTCCATGTAACTCTGTTAGATTAGATATCCAAAACAACGTGATGTAATCATACTCTAGCTTGTTGGCAGCAGCTTGAATAGCTATATCGATAAATGCAAAAATTACTTACCAGATATACAAGTGTTCAAAGTTTCACGGACATTTTCAATCATATTATGTGTTAAGAATTCTGTTAAGATAAAGCCAATTATATGCGATGGAAACAATATATCTTTCTTATTTGCCTCAAATTGGATTGAAGGAATGGGAATTCGAATATTGAATATCAAAGCCTGCGTTAACTCTGTGGATAGCTCAGAAGATTGAAGAAGTGATGGGTTTGACTGAAGAATTATACAAAATATTTGTTACCTTTGGAGAATCGACTGCTTGTGGTGATTCCGCAGTCATTACTGGATGGCTTGCCTTCTTGACTATGGAAGAGCCTCTTGACAAGGTTGAATAATTTTCAGCTAATACAGGAGATGTATGTCGTTGCACAAGTGGCATTCGCTTGTTATTTGTATTTCGGGACAGTTGATCTTTTAATACACTGATTTCTTTTCTAAGAGCCAGAATCGTGTTAGATTCTTGTTTCTGGTTTTTCGATTGTTCCTCTAGTTTTGTCTTATCGTTCTTACTATCTTTCCGCATAATTCCAATGCTATCATCTCGTTTCTTTATCATACCTTGTAACAATTCGTTTTCTTTTTGTAATTTAGAATTGGCCTCCTGCAACAATTGTATTTTCTTTCTCGCTTCGGCCAACTCATCTTGTGTTCCAACTGCAAGATTATTTTTTAATTGTTCAATGCCATGGAATTTTTCTTTCCATTGATTCAACTGCTCTTCAAGTATTGTATTTTTACGTAACATTTCATTATAATCTTGTTTCTTCTGATCCAGAGATTGTGACACTTCAAACAATTTATTTTCCAATCGATAATTGGTTTCTTTCAACTTTCCTACTGATCGAGCCTCTGCTTTCATAAGTTTGTATTGTGCTCTAGCTTTGCGTCCACGATAGGCTGCTTGAACTGCAATAGTAGCATTTCTAAGTCTCTTAAAAGACTTTCTCGTTTTATACATGCGATATACACTTTGAATCTTAGTCGCAGCTTTGGTTTGATTGTTTTTGAATTGATTCCGTTTATACATATATCTTCTCCATACTCGTTGAATTTTTTTTGCTGAGGCCTGCAATTTCAAAAATCGTCGACGTGTTATGATTCTTCGGAAAGTCTTTTGAATAAGAATGATGGCAGCATCTCGTCTCATTTGCTTGACCAATTTTCTTGCAAGATACCCTCTGATGGTTTTTTGTATCACAATTGCTGCATTTCTTTTTTTCAAAAATAGTTTTCGATCTCTATTTCGTTTGAAATTCTTTTGACCAAGTACAGCAAAGGCAGTTTCTTTGATCGATCTGATTTTCTCTAAAAATGCTAATTGTCCAGCTCTAAAGAATACTTTTGTAAGTCCAAGTTCAAATCGATTGGGAACCTGAATTGCACTCTTAAGAATATCCTGGGTAAGTGTTTTGGCATCAGTATTCCATTTACTAGAATGAAGTAATGTTTTGAAATCTTCAGCAAATTGTTCATAAGTCATTTTTGATGGATATCCAGCTCTTGAAATTTTAATTGTTTCCAATACACCACAAGCTTCCAATTGACTCAATACGTTATGTGGTTCAAATTCAAATGGTGCTTTTGATTGATTCGGTTTGATACATCTGATATAATGTGGATTTGTTTGTCGAATAGTATCCATTAAACTTATCAATGATGCTTTAAAAATAGATCCTAGTGTGGGTTTCTTGGACTGATTTGTCTTTGCAACCTTGTTCTAATGAATTTAGAGTGATTTTTCAAACTTACAGTATCTGTGGAAGAATTGGAACTTTTGTCAACTGCAATGACTTCTTTCAAAAAATCAAATGTGGAATTATTTAAGGTATTCATTTGCTCCTCAGTTACTGTATCCTTGTTTTTTTCAATAAATCCATCAATCTGATAAGTGACTTTACAAGCATAGTGTTTGATGATGAATTCTGATTGTCCAAATCGAGGTTTCTCGAAAAATAAATGATCCTTATTGGCAAATATTTGATAATACTTGTTGATTAATGAACTATCTTTTCCATTTGGCATTCGTGATTCTATTATATCAATGGTAATTGTATACCTTCATCTAAGACATCCAAAATTCCAAGTTTCTTTTCAATCATATCAATGCAAGGTTGATTATCCGAGAAATCAATTAAAGACCAATTTAATTTCTCAGACACATATTCTTCTTGTTCTAAACGAAACATATGTCGGGTAAATTCTTGCTGTAATTTCTCATTTGCATAATTCTTTGTGTTAGTACATAAAATTTAATACGATACAAAATTGTTCAAAAGAGTTATTTTGAAAATGCTCAAATCCATAGATATCTAAGACACCAATAAAACGAGATTCTTTGGATAGTTTTACAGTGTCAAGTTTGACATTGACGATCTGAACAATCCAATCAAAAAGCATACTATAAATATACTTTGCAACAGAATCTCGAGCAGTAATGGCTTGATTTACATTGGTGTTTTTGATAAAAGTTTCACCTCGAGTGATCATTTGACTTTTAATCAACCACTGTTTAAATTGAGTCAAGTCTAATCCTAATAAAATACTGGCCATCTTTAATGCATCATCCTCGTCATCAATATCTGCATTTCCATCTTCCTCGTTTTCAAAGATTTTAATGTTTCCAATATGGAGTAACGCTGCACAAATACGAAATATTTTTCTAACATGAATAAAAAAAGAAATAGATTGGTTACAATTGTGTAGATATTGGAATACCAACGGTAGACATTCCTTTCTGTGTAATCGCAAACTCTGCCACATCATCCATTCCATTAACGGTCCCAGTCTTTCCTTGATTCAAGTAATGGTATTGATCCCAATGGGCTAGACCAAACTCTTTCCTTTCGGCTGCTGGAGCGGCAGCACATAGCTGATAAAAGATATGATAATTACGTTCTTTATATGAATTATAATTATTTACCGGACGAAGGTTGAAATGTCAAACGTGATCTTTCCAACAAATACGTATAAATTCGAGCACCGACTATACTAACTGATTGTGAATCTGAAGGTTTTGGTTCGAATTGAATGGCAATATATTTTCCGAAACGAGAAGAATTGTCATTCCTGGTAGTTTTTGCATTTCCAAAAGCCTAACATAAACAAAGACTGATTCATACCTCCATAATGGGGTTAGTAGATAGTACAGCATCTTCAATTGAACTACCAGCATCCAAGTTTGCTCCAGTTGGGGTTTCGTCAACTACCGCAAAGTAACGCATGACGTATCTAGCAGATTGTGTTTTACCAGCACCTGATTCACCTGATACAATGATTGATTGATTAATTTTTTGGTGAATCATTTGACGATATGCTTGTTCGGTAACAGCAAACTGCAAACAATTAATTTTAATACAACTACCAAGTGTGGTTCTAACTCGTCTCTTGGACGACCAGCGTATTGTTTCATAATTTGAGATGAATAGATGTTTAAATTTTGAAATGGATTCATGGCCACTAATACTAATCCAGAGTACGTATAAATAATCTCCTGCAAGTATCGTGTTTTAATTGTGTGTAGTACAGCTGGACTAATTGAATGTTAGTAATTAAAGATTGAATGGTAAAGGTAACCAATATTAAAGAGGTTAGATTATTGAACTTACGTATGAAGATGGGATAAGTTTGTTAAATCATCAGTCTGATCAACCTAAACATTGATAATTAGTGGTGCATTTAAACGATACGAGATGCTGAGGATTTACCAATGGAGGTAGCAATTCATCATCGTATCCTTTAGATTCCAATTTCTTTAACGATTGTTTGAATATTTTTTCCTATCCAAGATCAGAATTGAATTACAATTACTTGATTGTTTGATAGGGAGAAAGTCAAGGATAATTCGTCACCATTTATTTCCTTTGCAGTTAATGATCCAACAACATAAGCTTCGTCAACATGGGGAAACCATGCCAATGTTCCTATGGTGAATGACTCTAATTTGGCTTCCATTGATCAAAGTTTTCAACGGTAACAAAATCATAAAACTCAACTCAGCCCTATTCATTTATTCGACCTCAAGCCATCCTAGCTTGGAAGGGGTCCATTATGGAATTGAATCAATTTGAATGAAGTTGAATGACTTTGTTTCTAAAGGGTATTGATTATCGCGATAAGTAAAAGGGTAGTCATACATCACTCAAACTACATATACGATCAGATCATCCTTTCAATTCTCTGATAGTTTCCTGTTTATGTCTTTAGCTTTCAGTCTTTCGCGATGGTGGATGTTTGTTTTCCCTTTTTGAAAATGAACACTGCTGGAGGAGATCCTGCAGCTGAAATATACGAACCTGAAGTTGCTCCAGAGCAAAAAATCATCCATCAAATAATATACGATTATTTGGTTCATAATTGTTATTCAGAAACTGCTACTTCATTTGGTGCTGCTTGTAAAATGGATGATAAACCTGTAGTATCTGATTCAAGCTCAATCAACTCGGAATCAATGGATATCGATTGTCATGAAACTGCTTCAGCTTCATTATCTTTACGAAAAGAATGTCGTCAATTAATCTTACAAGGTATGATAAGATACTAAACGATAGGCAAAATTCGTGATGCTATTGTCTTTTGTCATTCTCAGATGCCTGGTTTATTAGCTGCTGTGACTCCTGAAGCAACTCAAGTTCGTTTTGTTTTACAATGTCAACAGTTTATTGAATATGTCAGATCAAACTCCCCACAAGCACTTGAATTTGCTCAAAATGGTTTTAAATTTTGATTTTAATTGAAATGATAGAGTTAGGGAGTTTTGCAAATGAAAATCAACAATTCGCGGAAACTTTACAAGATGTCATTGCGTTATTGGCTTATCCTGATCCAATTCAATCACCTATAGCTCATTATATGTCTGAGGCAAGAAGAGAATATGTCGCTACTATTGTCAATAACTACCTTATTTGTAATATTTTTATATAGTGTTTTAATTGTAGCTGCTGGTAACCTTCTTTCTGTTTTTAATACAAAGGTACTTGATTATACGTTGCTAAGTATATAGGTGGTGGTAATTCATGGACTAGTTTAGAAAGGCTTGTTCAACAATCCACTGTCACTAGAGATTTTCTGTATACAGAAGCAAGTAAGGATAAAAAAGCTGCACCAAAGGTATTCAGGTTGTCAGCTTATACTTTAGTATCCTAGATGGTCACTTCCAGTGTTCCTGTTGTAAGAAGTTGTAGCGTAAATATTATCACTTAATCGATACACAGTTTATTTCTTAATAAACTAATCGTTAATGAACCCAACAAACTCAAATTTCCAAAACAAAAGAGCAAAGTGAAAAGTTAATCGATTTCATTAAGAATTCGTTGTGCTAATAAACAAGTGGACGTAGTTGATAGTGGTGATGAACTGATTTTAGTTAATTTATCTTTCATTTGAGTCTTTAACGTTTTGCACGCACCAGGAGAGCCAGCAGGTATCGAATGAATCAGCTTTGGCAGTAGCTTCATGTATTGATGTCTCAACTAAAACATTATTAATAACAAATATTCATTTACCTGTTCATTACTATCATTTATTCTCATCACTTCCCGTAAAGTCACATCAAACAGTACGTTAATATCATTTGTATAAAAATATTCCGCATCTCTTTGTATAATTGTATGTAATAGGTCAATGGTTGAATTTTGAACATTTGTATCATCTAGTCTATAAATTTTTAGTAGTTTACCAGAGCGATTAAAGTGATGTATTATACTCAAGGATATTTCTTTACGATGCGAAAGTAATGATTGATGCAATAATACATCCAATACTTTAGTTCTAATGGATCCTCTCTTTTTGATAAACTGACCATGAATCTTTAGCTAGAAAGTTGAGTACTTACTAAATCTTACCAATAAAGTTAAAGCTGCATTAGATTTTCCATTATCTTCATAATGATTGAAATGAATCAAGAAACAAAGTCGATTCAATAAATTGTCTGGAATAGATTCTTTTAATCAAAAAAAGTAAATTTCAAACCTAATATAGCATAAGATAGCTCGTCGTAAGGGAATAATTCCGATAACAAAGCTATTGAAATGGATTCGACTTTTTCATCTTGATGATCAATTAAATTAAAGAGTTCAGTAAACCACTCATCATTTGATAATCTTCTATGAATGTTTGGGAATTCATGACCTAGGTATAATAACAAACATAAATGCATGAATAAGACGTCCTACAAGATATTAGAATATTTGAGGTACATTAGAATTTTTTAGTAATTGATGACATAAAGTATCCAAGTCATCCAAGATAGTGAAATCCTGTATTTGTAGTATGATTAATTCTAGTTGATGATATGATAAATCTAATACAATAAATAGTTCGTTTCGATACCCAATTCTTTCCAATATTTGATTAGTAATTGAATGATCAACAATAGAGTATCAGAATTCTCTTGTTTACTGTATTTTTGTAATTCTATCTGTTATTCAATTGCATGTCAACCTTCTAATACACCTTCTAGTGATTCCATTTAATCAAAATCTTTTTCAACCAAAATGAAAGACTATGAGATACATCATTAAAGTAGTAAGTGAATTGAGTACTATTGAATGGAATACAGTAGTAAGTTACTAGACATTCAAAGTAATGGAATATCAAATACAAAAGGGTCTTTTGTTTTTCTTGGTTATCGTTTGATGACATCACCACTTGTTCAATTCTAATCAACAATCTTTATTTTTATAATGTCAACTATAATGCTCAATAAGAAATCAAGAGTAGGTTCCGTTACTGAAGATAAAATATTATTATCAAAACCATCAGAAAGACGTGGTTCAGAAATACCTGATGTACAATTACTAGCTGTACGTTATAGATCATCTTCAGATATTGCTGCTGATAAAGTATCAAATTCGAAATCAAAGTATTCTTATGGTGTAGCTGAGGTAAATTCACGTAGGAATTCACAAAAGACAAATGCAGAAAGCTTGCCAAATATTGATAGTAACTGTAAAAGTATTAATGATTCATAGCCGGACGTCCTAAATCAAGATTCATTGAGGCTACACCAACCTTAAAAGTCTCAACAAGTACAACGTTATTAGAATTACTGCCCATTGAATTGGCAGTAAAAAACCAATCATTACTTATTATCTAATAGAAACAAATCATTATAATGGATGCAAACTGTTTTACTTCCATAGATAGAAAAGAATTTGAAGAGATGAAATGGGGGTATTAACATCGTTCGATCACTAATAGTTTCATCAGAGGTATAAATAAGGCAACAGATGCACCGAGAATTGTGGAATCAACATTGCATTTCAATCAGGTATCGCGTAATATACTCATCAAAAGTTGGCATTATGGGTTGCTCAAGAAATATTGAATTGTGAAAAGATTCAGAATCGTTTCCAAGTATTAGGTTTCTTTATTCATGTTGCCAATGTAAATATCAATTATTAACGTTAGCATTGTTTGAAATATGATGATTTCTCAGGTTTAAAGGCAATTGTCTCTGGCTTACAATCTGGCCCCATTTACCGGTTGACTAGAACTTGGGAAGTATGGAAATATACTTTATTTTAATACTTTTAGATGTTGGGACGAAAAGAAAAGGAACTTTACCAAAAATTAACTGAAGTAACGTCAATAGATAACAATAATGAAAAGTAATTTAAAAGGTTTAATAATATTTCAGATACCGTCGGAAAATTACAGGAAGCAAGCGTCCTTGCATTCCTTACCTAGGTAATACCTATCCGTTAATTTCACCAGGCATTAACCTCATGGATTTAACTTATGTATGGGAGTGTATAAAAAAAGATCGAGATAACCGAGAACGAATAAGTCAATACACAGAAAGAAAATTGCAAGTAATCCCAATATTTTGGTTAACTTTATATAGTTTCAACAACTAATTGATGATATCGTAGACTTTCAATTGTCTTGTGTATATTCATTTGAAAGAAAGCAAGATATAATTGATACTATAAAGTTTAATTATACCATTCCCACAGAAGAAATTAAGAATTTCCAAGATCATCAATACACAAAAAGTTATGAATTGGAAAATAAAAATATGCAGAATTCACCAAAACCTTTGGAAAAAGAAGAATGGAAATTCTCATCCCTCAAATTACGAGGAGATAAGAATAAAAATTCTATAGATACCGGTGGAATAGCACTTATACCAGAATCTACTGAAGAGAGATCATCTGTTAACGGTCCCAAGCTAGCACTGGACTTGTCTCCTCAAACAAAAAGAGGATTTCTTTATGGAAAAAAAACTAAAGAATCAGATGACGAAAACGATGAAGTCAGTAAATTTAATCTGAAGAGTTCTATTTATGGCTTAATGAAAACGTTTGGAAGAAAGAAAACTATCAAGGGTCTTCCTGGAAGTACAATCTCAGAAAATCAAATGTCTAACCACCCTATTCGAACAACATCTGAGTCTCGATTTGAATGTACATCAGGAATGGATTCTGGAGAAGGAGAAGATGAGGATGAAGGAGATTTGGAAATGAATCAAGAATTGGAATCGAATAATCATTTGAATGATAGTAAACGTGAGTTTACATATTCGTATATTAATTCTTAGAGGATTTTTCCAACCAAGTATCAGCTTCAACCCCATCTGTTGCACCACTTACAGGAAAACTTCATTTGCAAGCATATTTGTTCAAGAAAGATGAATTTGACGCTGAAGGAAATCGTTCTACAAACCGGAAATGGACCAAAGTATGGGTCGTATTAGATGGAACAAGTCTCATATTTTATTCAGACGAACCAAAAAATATTTCATTATCCAAATCATCATTTCAATCAGAGGCAAGTTTCAAAAAATATGGTAGTTTATCAGTTAAAGAAAAATTTAGATCTCAATTTTTATCTGTTGATAGTCTCAATACCAATGAAGTGACTAAACCAAAATCACCTTCACATTCGAAACCATCTTTAAAAGAATCCATTGAAGTATTAAATCAAAATGCAACTACAATTGAAGAACTTTCGGACCAACCGAAACCTTTTTCATTTGCAGAATCTCCTCTGGCACTCAACTATCCCGAAATTGTTCCAATTACAAAAACCTTGGAAAGTTCATCATTGAAAGGGATTGATAGCGTACTAGCTGACACTAGCAACTTGGACGATTTGTCAAAAAGTATGGATTTTAATCAACCAACCATTACCACCGCGATAGAGAATACGAAAGAAGAGCAAGATGTTGTTTCTCCGTCAGACCTAGATTTTGAGAGACAATTTTCATTCCAGGGGTCCCAGGACCAAATATCAAGCATGCCAGAATCAGAAATGTTATCACCAGAGAAACAGTTTTCAATGCTAGATAACAAACAATCGGTAGAATTTAGTAGTCCCATTACCATGTCACCAAATCTTTCCGGGACTACCAAGGAAAATGAAATGATGGGTGATAATATGAATAGAATAACAACCGAAAGGTTGAAAATGGCTGATGGACCTCAAAGGTCTAAATCTGCAGAAGAATTGGGCAAACATTCTAGCTTGACCAATTTGTCCAATAGTATACAAAATATGGTTGATGGTGATATACCAAAATCCAACCCCAATACCGAGAACAATTCGAAATCCAAAAAAATTCCAGATATTCTAATTTCAAAATCTACTTTGAAAAAGAACTATGCATCATTAGAACACTTAGAAGATACAAAATCACCCTCAAAAAGCAATTCATTGCTTTATCTAAAGCATTCATTATCGAAATTAACCAAAATTAAATCAAAATCACAACTATCTAACTCTGACAACATCAACCCTGAAAACACAGATAATTCAAATGAGAGGAATAGTGAAGTTGGACAATTGCCTCATAAATCCAATTCTATACTACGACATTTCGGATCTTATAGCAATTTTAATCAGAATAAATCCGAAACGGATTTAAAGCCTAAAACGGAAGACATTCACAAGTCCAGATCGATTTTATTCAGGAAAAAAGGACACTCTGCAAATCCCGAGTATGGTTCTGGTATGGTATCAACTGTACCGTTGAAATCAGATGGAGATGGTTCAAGAGAAAAGTTCTCGAATATATCAACATTTTCTTTAGCATCAGTATCACTCAATGCTACCAGTGTATCTCATCAAAGTATTGGTGGCATGTTAAGTTCACAGAGCAATTTAACGAAAAAGGTAACAATTTATACTTTCCAATACTATAGGCCTCCAATTTGATGATTGAAAAATTCCAACTGGATCATTTATGTAGAGTCAATCAGTTTGACCCGAATTATAAACACAATCGAACGTTTAAACATGTTTTTCGAGTCATGCCATTGGAACAACGATCATTCTTATTAAGGCCGACGAATGAACAAGAACGGAAACTCTGGATTGCAGCTATAGAAATGGCGATTGATATGGTAAGATTTTTCACTCTCATCTGTAGTCGAAAACGGGACGATACTATTAATTTATGATACTTTGTGATAATCTTAATGAACTTTAATATACTTCAATTCGTTAACAAATTATTTCTTTTTGTTTCTTTTTTTTTTTTTGTTTTCGAACATGAATTTGGAAAATTTAAAGGAAAGAATTGAAAGCCATCAAGAAGCGTTTGATTCCCTTGTTCAGAGTATTCCAGCAAAGTATTACTTTACTATCCAGCATGAGGAAGTGGTAAGTGTTCTCATAGTAGTCGTTTGTATCCTTACAATAATCTAATACAAAAAACCATTTACTAATGATTTATTAGAATGGAAGATTCAATCAAAAGAAATCACCTCAAGAAAAATTATCACATAAACAAGTATCCAAGAAGGCTAAAAAATTAAAGGTATCCAAATGA
>MU621300.1:842-29281 GCA_025399215.1 Globomyces pollinis-pini | reverse complement strand
AGAAGCGTATTTAAGTTATCATCACGTTTATTATTAAAGAATGAGAGACAAGAGTGTGATCATCAGGATTCCAGCTACACCAGTAGATCGGTGTGATGATGAGATGTAGGAGATTTCAGCACTAGCGAGCTAGCATAATAGCCGGAATGAATCTAATAGATTCAATCCATTGATCGATTGTAGGCAGAGTTTATAGTAAATTTGTTTCATGATACTGAAAGACTCAGATTTGGCTACGGTGGGCTGACTTGGGCTACAATTGATGTCATCAATGATATATAAGTAGGACTTGAAATTGAACTCTATACAAATGCATTCCTCTGCTATCTATATCTCATTGCTTGCTAGTTCAATTTATGCTCAAACTGCTACAACCGGTGCTGTTATCGAACCTGCACCCAGTGTAATCACAAACTATCCAGGCGGTGTTCCTGTCTATAAACCAAATCCAATTGCTACACCTGGTGCTGGTCCCGTCCCAACTCCAGGAAATAATCCAAACGGAATCGCTAGTAGTGGTGATGGTCTAGAAATTGGTGCCGGAGTCTTTGCTGCTTTAGCATTATACTTGTAGTTGATGCTCAGTTCCTTGTTTGAAGTACATTTCTTGTTAATATAAATATTCAATGTCAAAAATTCATTTCATTATTTTTTTTTACTAAAGGTACACTGGTCAATCCAGAGAAAAATGGACTTCTTAAAGGTATTGAAATTAGATAGATGCTGAATATCAGGATTTGATTGAAAAGAAACGTAAAGCACAGGATGAGCATGTCTCGTCTGTTGGAAAGAAATATGTCAAGCGAGCAGATTTAGAAAGGATGAGGGAGGAAGAATACTTTAGAGAGCAAGAAAAAGAACGAAAGGAGAAAGAAGTTAAATCAGCATCTTCTCATATATCACAAAAAGATCGAAAGCAAACCCCAGTGGAGAAAGATACCACTAATATCAGTGTTGTGAAACAACAAACTTTTGAACTGGATGAGACTCAAATAGTTTCAAAGTTGCGTCAATTAGATCAACCAATCAGATTATTTGGTGAAACAGATGAAGAGCGATTGGTTCGATTCAAAAAATTAGACTCGATGGAAGAACGAGCGGAACCAGTATTATTTTCCCATCTACTACAAGCAACAGAACAAGACTTGACTGAAGATTTACTGCAAGGAGTCAAACCAGACGAACCAGTAAGAAAAGAATTACTGGATAAGGATGCTGAAGTTGATACAACGATAATTTGTTTAAAACTCTTAAAAGAAGAGCGCGAAAAAAATCTGATATTAATGACTGTGTTTTTAAAAAGATTAATTAGGGAGTGGGGGCTGAATCTTCAAAAACGGTATACTATCTTAATTGACATTGTTTAGGCCAGACGAAGAGAAGCGATCACCACAAGGAAAGTTGGCGACTGTGACTCAGGGACAAGTTTTAGAACATATGAAGCCGTTTTTTAAAGGGATAAAGAAGAATACACATCCAGATGACGTGCTTGAACGCATCACCGAAATTTGCATGTATATCCAACAGCGAGAATACACCCAGGCAAACGATTCCTATATTCGACTATCTATTGGAAATGCAGCATGGCCGATTGGGGTAACTGCAGTAGGTAAGAAATATCATTTAATTTTTTTACAGGTATTCACGAACGTAGTGGGCGAGAGAAGCTGCATACATCCCAAATTGCACATGCGTTAAATGATGAAACTCAGCGTAAATGGATTCAAAGTATCAAGCGTCTAATGACCTATGCGCAAAGTGTTAGACCCCCAAGTGACGTGTCGAAATTAGTTGGCTGATCCATTTCCTATTATTCTTCGGTTATATATACTGTATCAGAAGCGTGGTGAAGTTTGTCACTGAATAAAGTACTGTTTATATTGAATGTGGAGTTTGGATTGATTGCTGTGTGTAATAGGAGAAAGCCCCATGAGTAACTAACTAAATGGTCATAAATCATCCGAAATGGTTCAAAAATCATCCAAAATGGTAGAAACGTGTATTTTTAAGGCAGGGTGTGTTTTGAAGATACAATCTACTCGTTCTATCGTACTTCTTTTAAACAGCCTCAATAACTCAAATTCAACCGCAGATTTTAGTTATATTCGATCGCTTTCTGTATAAAATAATCTAACTCTTGGTTCATCATACACGTGTCGATAAATTGTACTTCAATGATCTGCCATAACATTGACGGCCCAATAGAGAGGTTTATAAATAGTAGACGTATTCTTGGCAAAAAATCAATGTTGTTTTCACTACTCTTGACAGCTGTATCTGCAGTACCAACCGCGTCCACTTTTGATCGTTTCTTTGTTGTTATCTTTGAAAACACAAACTTTGATGTAGTGATGAAGGATAATTACTTTGGAAAGTCGTTGGTCTCTAAAGGTAGATTGTTAACCAACTATCTTGCCACGACTCATCCTTCTCAACCAAACTATATTGCTACTATTGGTGGGAGCACTCTTGGTGTGTCTGATAACAAACAATATGACTTGAATGAAAATTCTGTTGTCGACTTATTGGAGTCTGCTGGTAAAACTTGGACCACCTATCAACAACAGTATCCTGGTAACTGCTACACTGGGAAGAAATCTGGTGGTTATGTTCGTAAACATAATCCTTTCATTTCATTCACCAATATCAGTACCAGTAAGAAACGATGTGCAAATATCGTGAATGCTGATCAATTGACCACTGATATCGAAAACGGAAATGTTGCTGATTATGTTTACTTTACACCAGACATGGATAATAGTGCCCATGATACTGATATTCCACATGCATCCAACTGGTTCCGCGGTTTCTTTGATCCTATCTTGGCAAATCCACTTTTTAAAAACACCTTATTTTTGGTGACATTTGATGAAAATGATTCCAAGAACGACAACGATAACAATCGTATCTATAGTTTGGTCATTGGACCTGGTGTTGAGAAGGGAGTCTCTGATAACACTCGATATAATCATTACAGTCAATTGGCTACTCTACAGAAAAATTGGGGATTGGAAAATCTTGGATTAAATGATAAAACAGCGAATTCATTTTACTAGTTCAACGCTAATAAAAATTACTGAACTAGCTCAAATCTTGTTGAATTACTAAATAGGATTGGGTATAGAGTACTGAAACGAAAAAGCAAATCTGTGGTAGATGAGTCATGTTACATTGAGAGTTAAAAACGATACCATTCACCTCATCAAATATAAAGCATATCTCATAATGGTGAAAACTGTTCCTGAATTTGATGCAAGCAAAGTTCATTTTTACCCACTGGTGTCTGATGATTCTACTCATTTGGTTGTTCAAAAAACTACTGACCAGCAAGAGATGGACAAACTGTTTGTGCATCCAGAGCTGCAATACATTAAAATTCTAGTATTTCGACAACGCAAAAGGTATATTCTTCTGGAAAGTGCATTGTCGTTGTTGTATGACAATCCTCAACAAGCTTTGAAGGCAAAAGAGTACTATGTGGTGTCCAAGATTATGGGGTCTGTTCTGGTGGATGAGACTTACATGAACAACGAGAAAGTTGGAGTTATTCAAACGGATGATAGAGTGGATACTTCTGCGACAGGGTTTATGACTGATATACAGATTCGAGATTCCAAGGTGTTTACTGTTGATGAAAGCCTGAAGGCTTCATACACAGATGATGATTTATTTTGGATTCTACTTTAAAATAGGACACATATGTGATAGATAATAAATGTTTTGAATTATACAGATACTTTTTGATTGGTCGCGTATTATCACGAAATTAGGAATGTTCTTGTTGGTGAGTCAATTTGCAATGGTCAAGAAGACCACAACCATTAACAGCAACTACGGATGTCGTCAGCAACGAAGTGTGGTTGAGAAGCAAAAAGATAAAAGAAGCGGGCCCAGCCCGGACTCGAACCGGGAGCCCTTCGGATCCAAACCGAAGATCATAACCCTTAGACCACTGGGCCGCTCTCTCCTCCAGGTGGGCTTGAACCACCAACCTCTCGATTAACAGTCGAACGCGCTAGCCAATTGCGCCATGGAGGATATGATGAAATTTTCAAATTGACATACTAAACCAAGCCTTACTCAAATACCCTCAAAATCTCATTTCTCTCTATTAGACCGTCTTATTACCCTCTCTATGGTACTATATCTTGTATCGAAACACTCCTCTCATTAGCTTCAGTTTCAGCTGTCTATGGAAGCTATCGGCCTTAAAGAGAAGGTAATGTAGTTGGTTGTTCATTGTTCAGTACATTTCATCTGTCTTAATACTTGCTGAGCTTGCCACTGCTTTAGATGGAAATAGTTATCACTTTGTTTGATGTGTTAAAGTTTTTCTATAACTTGATATTCATAGCTAGTATTGTTCATAATTCTAATGTTAGATGAAGTCCAAAAGGATCATTCTTGTAAATACAACATTTACTTTTCAAATCTTATCTTTCCAATCAAATAGTAGGTATTTGGATTATAAATGTCAGGGTTACATGATTTGCAAGTTGAACTATGAGGACACTCCGATTCTTGCATATCAAAACAATATAATCTTTAAATACAAATGAGCAACAATGAATAAACGCTTTAGATTGAATACATACATCTGGCCATACATCTGACTCTTTTTCACTATTTATCATATTATGAAATACTTTATGCTGTCCTTTAAGAGTTGCTAGTTATTGTCTAAAGATGTTTACATTTTCCGACAAACAATCCTCTCTCAGCCATTGCCATTTTCTTTAGCAAACTTACTAATACTGTAACCCATAATCGAAGCGTGTGTAACACGCCATCCGCATGATAATCTTTCGACTGGTCATCAAACCCTTATACTCTAAAGACAACAACGTGTAGTAAAAGGCCATCTGCCAAAAAATTTATAACTCCATGTGCTTCAAAAGACATATTAAAATGATGGTTTAGGGAAGATAACCAAAACCAATATGTTATTCTCATTGATGTTATCAGTGGTATCAAGTGCTCCCACATCAACCTTTGATCGTTTCTTTGTGGTTGTATTTGAAAACACAAATTTCGATGTAGTAGTCAAAGACAACTATTTCGGTAAAGTATTACCTTCAAAAGGACGTTTATTGACCGATTATCATGGCAGTACACATCCATCTCAACCTAACTATATCACCATGGTAGGAGGTAGTCAATTAGGTGTCACCACCAACAACAACTATGACCTCGATGATCGATCGGTGGTTGATTTGTTGGAATCGGCTGGTAAATCTTGGATCACCTATCAACAACAGTATCCTGGCAATTGTTTCACTGGCTCCAGTTCTGGTGCTTACGTTCGTAAACATAATCCATTCATTTCATTCAAGAATATAAGTGCAAATTCAAAACGATGTGCAAAGATTGTGAATGCTAATCAGTTGAATAGTGATATTCGAAATGGAACAGTCGCAGATTATGTGTATTTTACTCCAGATATGAAAAACAGTGCTCACGATACGAATATTAGTACTGCATCGCGATGGTTTCAAGGTTTCTTTGATCCAATCTTGTCTAGCCCGCTGTTCCAAAACACACTATTTTTGGTAACTTTTGATGAGAACAATCCAAGCAACGACCGTGATAACAATCGAATCTACAGTTTGTTGATTGGGCCTGGTGTACAACCTGGATCTGTGGACAATACTGCTTACAATCATTACAGTCAGTTGGCGACATTGGAGAAGAATTGGAAATTGGATAACTTGGGTCTTAATGATAAAACTGCTAATGCGTTTTATTAGTAAATCTAGTGCAGTTAGCTAATATATTCATAAAAATACTCATATACTTGCAATATTCTTATTTTCTAAGAGAAATCAATTCTTCACAATTCAAATGAAAATCAATCGACTTCCAACATAACTCCTGTTGATATGACAGTACTCGTAAGTGCTTATCCTCATCATAGGTTTCACTAATGAGTCTGGATGTATTCTCTGGTTTGGAGCGCTGGCTGCTACTAACCTTTTCAACAGTACTCGTTTAATATAATGAGTCTGGATGACTTAGGATTTCTGATTCAAATAAAGCTAATCTAACACTAAGTTCTTTACATTTTAATTCCAAACTACCTATTATTTGATTGGATTGAAAAGGAAATGTGTATCTGCAAGAATGAACCGTTCAAACTTCATATTATATCAGAGTTAGGTAAATATGAGTAAATATGAATAATACTGAAACTTTAACACGAAAAAGAAAGTGATAACTAATTCCATCTAAAGCAGTGGCAAGTTCAGCAAGTATTAAGACATATGAAATGTACTGAACGGTGAACAACCAACTACATTAGCTTCTCTTTAAGGCCGATAGCTTCCATAGACAGCCTCTTCCAATAGATATTTGTTTTTTGATGAAATAGTGCCATGTTATCAGTCCAGATAGTGGAAGGAAGCTCAACATGTGCTGAAACTAAAGCTAATGAGAGGATTGTGAATAGAAGGTGTAGTGTTAATAGAGAGGGTAACAAGACGGTCTAATGGAGAGAAATGAGATTTTGAGGGTAATTGAGTAGAGCTTGGTTTAGTATGTCAATTTGAAAATTACATCATATCCTCCATGGCGCAATTGGCTAGCGCGTTCGACTGTTAATCGAGAGGTTGGTGGTTCAAGCCCACCTGGAGGAGAGAGCGGCCCAGTGGTCTAAGGGTTATGATCTTCGGTTTGGATCCGAAGGGCTCCCGGTTCGAGTCCGGGCTGGGCCCGCTTCTTTTGTCTTTTGTCTTTTTGCTCCTCAACCACACTTCGTTGCTGACGACATCCGTAGTTGCTGTTAATGGTTGTGGTCTTCTTGACCATTTCAAATCGTAACACCAACGAGAACGTTCCTAATTTCGTGATACTTACTACGCGACCAATCAAAAAGTATCTGTATAATTCAAAACATTTATTATCTATCACATATGTGTCCTATTTTAAAGTAGAATCCAAAATAAATCATCATCTGTGTATGAAGCCTTCAGGCTTTCATCAACAGTAAACACCATGGAATCTCGAATCTGTACATCAGTCATAAACCCTGTCGTAGAAGCATCACTCTATCATCTATAGAGTAGTTAATTGACTGTAATCATCTTATAGAGTCTTATCAGTCACTTACTAATTTTTCCAAGAATACGCCTATTATTTATACAAGCTGTGTTGAATGATCGCTTCTGTTCATCTGGGCTAAACAATGTCAGTAAGCATAGTATATCGTTTTTGAACATTCGCCCCCGAATCCCTTGCAAGTATTACTTCAGTCAAAATCTCTTCTGTTGCTTGTAAAAGATGTAAAAAGTTATGCTGTGTCTCATTAAACTTCAAACGCGTTTTTCTGTTCTTTCCAAACGTTAGTGTTTACATTCAAATGTTAGATTTTCCTATTCCTTTTAAATGCTAGTATTTCTATTCCTTTCAAAAGCTAGTTCAACCGAAGTAATATTTATGAAGGTTACTCAAGGTTATGCAGTAGAGGCATCGTTATGCTTCGAATTCCATCGTATTATAAACTATTTGAACAAATTTTTTGGTCATTAAACATGGTTTATTCACAGTATTATGCCGAACATGAATGAGGGTTTACCCATATAATTACAGAATCTTACGATTCAAATCAGCTTCGGATATAGTATAGATGGTTGAGTTGTTTACATTATAGACTTTCAAATCAGTAGAAGAGTTCAGGAATTTACTGGTAAAACCTTCAGGTTGTAACCTTTTTGCAATAACATAGTCTTCGATAACAGCAATACCAATACCAGCAACGAAACTGAAACCAGCTGTCATTTTGATAGCTCTGATAACATGAGGATTTGAAAGGTGGTTTAACATATTGAAGGAAATGGAATGAAAAGATAAAATGGTAATCAACAGATCAATTAGCCCGTATTATGTGACCAGTCATGTGCATCGTTTGTGTAACACATCATTAGTAATGAAATGGTCATTATAACCAAATGGTCATCACTTGACTCTCTAAACACTTTCGGGAACATCAAATATACAATCAATTTATTCTAGGATGTCTCCATATGCATTATACTTGACATTTTTGGATTGAACTGGAATCGTATTCTGTGGTGCAAGATCATCAACATTAGATTCATTTTCTCTTTGAACCTTTATCACATTTTCATTCCTATGGTGTTAATATCGTGGTTAGTACTTGAACATTATTCCCCTTAGCTCTGATTGTAATGGAAGATTGACCTTCAATGATTGCATTGCAGTATATTGTCCTAGGTATCGTCCTACTAATTCACCAGTAACTCCATACATAAATATACTCAGCATTGTGCGGAATGATTTAAAGGGTTTCTTGCGTAAATGGGTGATTCCCACTCCAAGCCCAAACCCAGCGACGGTGGCAGATCCGTATATAGTTAGAAATAGCATATTTGATTTTAATACAATCTTCTTTTCTTCCTCTGTTGGTGTGTAGTCGTCTATTTTCATTCACAAGTGTTTCTGGAAAACTTTTTAATCCTATGCCAGTCATATTCAATGCGAAAATACAGATCGATTAAACAAACCCGAATACGAATCACAAAGCTGATTAACAGTTTATTTATTGATCAAATTTACACATCACTTTTCTCCTCTTTCTCCTTGTCCAATGCTAGAAGATGAATGTTAAAACTGGTCAACCAACTTGAGAATTGCTGCCAGTTTTCGAAAATACTGTCCGTATGACTTTTGACTAATGGAGTAACTGGCTGCATGATCATTCTCTTACATTTTTTAATTAATCTTAAAAGCATCATACAAACCAAAGGACTATTCAGTTATAAGTAATTGAGAATACCTTTTGTAAGCATTTACATTTCTTTCCAACCCCAACAGCCATTGATGCAAGATGCAGAATGCTGGATCTACTTTTTGCATCACTTGAGGATCTAATATTCTATCAACAATACGTAACAGATTGCATCGAGCCGTTTCAGTCACTGATATCACCCAATAATGCTACAACATAAACCATTGATTGTTTGAATTACCTGTAAGATAATAACAGTTTCATTCGTCACCGCGTTTTCCAACCGGCAAGAATGAAATAATTGTTCCATTAAAACGTTTGTTGGTTCATCATTTAAATCATCAGTAATCTTCATCACGCTTTTCGAAATTCCAGCATAGTTATCAATCCATGGATTTTCTTCTGTAATCAATTTTCTAAGGATCTGTTCTCTTTGTTGGAATAAATTTTCAGTCTAGTTTTCTTTAGGGTTTAATGATTTACTAGTATGCGCTTCACCAATGGTTCTTGATAGTTTGATTTGACCGTTGAGCATTCCTCTAATGCAGTTCGAAGAAAAGTTGATTGGTCTCTATTAAAAGGGAAAAATCTAAACACCTGTTCTTTTGTGGTAACAGTTAAACAATCAAAATTGTTCATGATTGTCTCCTTTGCTCCATCCACATACAATGATTTCATCGCTTTCACAGAAAGAGAGAATGGATCCTTTTCTCTAAGTTGTTGTGCCCAAGTCCGTTTAGAATTCAAAGGTT
This sequence comes from Globomyces pollinis-pini, assembly GCA_025399215.1. Lineage (NCBI taxonomy): Eukaryota > Fungi > Chytridiomycota > Chytridiomycetes > Rhizophydiales > Globomycetaceae > Globomyces > Globomyces pollinis-pini. The sequence goes on along the minus strand of MU621300.1, from coordinate 19,786 downwards.
CTAATATAAATGAACGGATAGACGATAATGGTAATGACATTGCTTTGGATAGCAATTGCTTCTTCTTGGCCTCGATAGCTTTTGTTTGTAACTCTTTAGGAAGACCATACCATTGAAGTTCGTTAGTTGTTAAATGCATCCTTCCTGAATGTTCAGAAGCAAATACCCCAGGCTGTTCTGTTAAACCAAAGAAATCAATATTTTTGGCATTAATAAGTCGATTTGTTAAGGGATCCATCTCTACCCAAATATCCTTTACTTTGATCAACAAATTCTCGTCTTCTTCATCACTATCATACTCGTTTATATTCCCTTCCAAAGCATCTTTGAATGGATCGGTCTATATTGTTAATTCATGTGTTTACACTTGGAACTGGATGACTGATAGTCTTCACCAGTAATTCTCGTTTCAATTGTGAATTTCGTTTCTTTTGCAAACTCTAAACATTGGTTAACAGTGACATCATTACCTCAATTATCGAATGTTGTTTCTTTTGAAAATATAAGGAAGGAGGATTGGAAGTATTATCATCTATGATACTCTACAAGTAAACATTAAAATTCGAGTTTACAGATTTCAATATATCTTGTAAAATTGCTTTTTGCTCTCTAGCAGCATCAAGCAATCCTGAAAACGGATCAGGATCATAAAGAGAGAGTATATAAGTTGATAATCCATCCAGAACCGGATGGATACATAATGATACATATTTCCTTTCAACAAAACCTAGATTCAGAAACAATAAGAAAACCTGTAATGATTCTTAATAATTGTTCTGTTTTCATTTTAAGACATTTAATGGATGGATCAGTAATTGATTGTTCCAAAGGAAGACTGTGTTGTAATGCTAGAAACCGTTTCTGAAATAAATGATCATTGAATTACCAAATTTTCTCTCACACCTTTGATCAACTGGTTCATAGTATCAGAAGAAGTACGTGGATTTTTAACCAATGATTCCAATTTATCTAAATTACCATCGCTAGGTTTTTGATATGGTTGAATATAGATATTCTAATGGTTAATATAAACAATTTTACATCCCAAGCAGCGTGAAATATCGCTAAAACTTCTGATGTAATCTTTTCATCTGGTATAATCAATTGCCCATCATGAACAATTAACCATTGCGTTAAATCAATCATACTTTCAAATGAATTTACTAACCATTACCATAATGGTATCATATCTGATGTTGGTTGTAGATATAAACATTTTTCGATTAAATCCAATATCTCCTGTTTATTATTGATTTCTAGTAATATAATCTTTGATTGTAATCTAATATTTTAATTCATGTTGATAATTACAATTCCAACGCCCAAAAGCATAATGATCTTATATAAATATATCGAAATTCCTATCTATGAGTTACGAACCGTATACATGAATTGGCATGGATTGAAAAGTGTGTATAAACCATTTTAATACTCTTGGAATTTCCGATTCGGATGTAATTTCCCCTGTAGCATATTTTTGCATCAACTAAGATTAGTACATAGTGTTTACTTGACAAAATGACCATAATAGTTGTTGTAGTTTTCCTTGACTGGTCATTTTTTTAAAAGTTTAACCGATTGTTTGTTTATTTATGGATGACGTGATATTTTTACATTGAAATCTACTTTTAATGATCAACATGGATTGATTATGAAAGCGGATGAAGGAATTCGGATAAGTTTTGAAAGAACGGTATATGGATTTTGGGCTTATTAAAGGTCTGTTCTTCATCCAAAGTTTTGATTTTTGCTTTTTTTTGGCTGGTGACCAACTGGAGGTGATTCACCAAATGAGACAGATTGCTGATCATTAAAAATGTACGTTAGGTTCCAGGATGACTGAGTACCATAGTTCAAAATGAAGAGAATAAAACTATACTTTACGATTACGTAAACGGTCCCATTAAACCTGTTTAATTTTTTGTGTGATTCAGGACTTTTGAATAAGTGTTTCATAAACATCGGATTCGCCATTTATATTTGACCCCTTTTTCATTATTGGATTCAATTCTGAATTATCGGTTCTCCTAACATTTTTTTCGCCTAGTAATTCACCACTATGATGAATCAACCCAATGAAAATTCTATTCAATCATTGTCATTACGTTTCCACAAACAATTCACTAAAATGTTAAATGATTCAATACTATATTTACAATCTGACCAAGAACACCTGGAACATAAACAATTTGTGATTAATATGATACGTGATGTACTTGGTAGAAGTCTTTACAGGGGTAACTTGGATTATATCTTATAAATAGACTTTTTCCATCAAGTTAAATTGAACAAGTGGATTACAACCTCACCATCTGGTATTGAATTCATTAGGATTTATTTAATGTAGATGCTTGTTTTGAATTGTCATTGAAAACGACTCAAGACTATCATACCATCATTGATGATTTTATCCTTAAACTTCAATCCACTCAACACAGTAATGTTAACTGTCCTAATCGTAGACCTATCAAATATTTATTCAAATCACTTACAAAGACGTTTTGATTCAAATATTCATTTTACTATCAAAGAGACGGATGGTTTACCAATATCAATGACTGTGTAAACGTGTTTTCAATATTGATGTTTATAGGAGTATCAGAGTTCACTTGTTTGATCCAGAAAAGGCCATATTATTTGAAAAATACTATTCATTGGATTACAGAGTGTCCAAACTACATCATATTGGTAACTTTAAAAATAATTGATTTCTTCAAGTAAGTTATTGGGCAAACTGTCGGAATATTCTTTGGTTATTATATCCAAATCAAGATTGTTTATTTTATTTAATTTGTAATTTCCTAAACATCAAAGGTACGATTTAAAACATATTAAAGATGATAGGAAGTTTACGTGAATTGAATGATTATCAAGAGGATCACCAAATTGAAACTGATTATATTTCAAATTGGTTTATACATTTTATATATTTCTACAAAGATACCCTATACCAAACTAAAACCTCATGTACTCCATTATCAATGCTGATTAGGGTAGGTTATATATCAATATTTGAATCTTATTCAAACATATTACCATCTGAAGATGTATGTATTAGATTTCATAATCCATATCAAGATGGTGATATTATAATCTCCAAAAATGATGCCACTAATTTTGCAAATGAATTATATCGGTACTTACTAGTTATTTCTTACATAATTTAGTGCCATTATTCGAATTGAAAAGTATGATGATGGAAAGCAAGCCTTTGAATCTATCTTTTAACCTTATAAAATAGTTGTAAATTATACTGTTTTTGTTTTGATTTTATTTTGTCTGTTTTTACTAGGACACTTGATCATGGATGATTATAAACTAATTGTTGAACCAAATGCAAACGATAGAATGTCTATACCTTTGCAACGTAAAAAGCAATCATCTTTTGTATGCACAACGTGTATAGCTGTTAAATCTTGCTTATTCTTTGTCATATTTTCTTGGACCTTATCAATATTCTATTTGGTATTTATTTGATCTCTTACCCTAGTTATATGTACTCTCCACAGAAGATCAAAATTAGAATGTTACTTATTTAAAACCATATAAAACAAATTTGTATAAAATGGATAATGACAACTAGGTGCGTGTCAGAATAAACTGATTATGTTAAGGCTTGATCAATTATTAATATATACATTTAAACTTGATCAAAAATTGATTCATTTTAAGATTGGAAGTGATCAATGAATCTTCTTTGTACGTAAAAACTGTTAATAAATTGAAAAGAAGTTGATGCTTGTGAGATAACAATTTATTTTAACAAAATCCATTTAATAAAATGTATTTTCGTAAATGATGAAATCCATTTAAGCTTCGTTTAATTCACGAACTAGAAAGGTAAATAAATAATAATAAATTACGACGACGGATGGTAGAACGAACAGTGGAAGCAGCGGTGGTACTGACAGTCCATGCACCTCCAGCCAAAACCTTGCTACATCCTTTGCATTTCCAAATTCCGACAGCAGTACGTTTAACGGAATCTTTACCACAGAAAGTACAAGTGTATTTGGCGTGTTGTGTGATTTCCATTTTCTTTACTTGTTTACGTAATGAAGCACCATAACGAGTACCATATTTACCAGTGACACCTACTTTTTTTGTTCGTTTCTATATTGTTGTATTAATGGATGGATGGATAGACTTACTGCCATTTGAAAAGTAGAGAAATTTTTTCCAATTTTCAACTTTCAAACACCTTTGATGTGACATTTTGTGACACACTTTAATTCCAAATTTTAAAAGTTTAATTTTAATTTTATTTTCAAATCTGATCTCTTTCATTATGAAGTAAAGTTTTAACTCGGGATCGATAATCATCCCAATTGTGATAACTTCCTATCATTCTACGTGTTCCTGTAAAGGATGCTCGTCCATGCATCGTTCTCCAGTTATCCATAATAACGGCTGTACCGGGTTTTAATTTCACCCATAATTCATTCTCGGGTTTACGTAAAATTCGTGTCCATTCTTGTAATGCTGAATAAAATTCTAATATTTTCTGAGGTTTACTCTGTTTTAATATCGATCGATCATCGTTATTAAATCTAATTTGTTGTAAATGCCCTGATGTTGAATTCAATGAAATTTACCTGTAGTTGGATCAAGCTTTATAATTGGAAAAAATAGTGGAGTTGGTTGGATAAGTGTATTTGCATCTCCAGCAGAGTGTGCAGAAATTAATATCTCTGTTAATGATTTGAAGGCTTCAGGATTCTCTTCTTTTAGTTGTAAGGCGACATTAAATCCATCAACATATAAAGATTCACCACCTGTCCCTTCATGATGTACCAAATGGAAAAATTGTAACCTTTCTATCAAATATTTCAAGTATACCCAATAGGATCAGTAAAATAAGTGGTATCAGTATGTGCTGGTAAAGCTATATTCGTATAAGCAGTATCCCCATGAGCTAAATCAGCAGTAAAATCCCAAAACCCTCCATAATGAGTTTCTCGTACAAAGGTAATGCGTTCTGCCAATTTCTTTGTATCTTCTAAATTCTTGGGCACATCACTAACAAATCCAAGACCAAAAGAATCAATATTAGTCAACCACTTTTTTAATCCTTCATCGCTGTCCATAATCTACTGTCAATTGGGGTAAAATTACTTCGCGGTATGGGGTAATTGGTAATTGATTAATTAAATTTGAACCCCATAGTTTGACTTCTCTAATTGATAAGGGACTCAATTACAATTACCTGTCTTCGATTTTTCTAGCAATATCTGGGTAGTAGGAATTCTTTTCCAACCAAGTCAATGGATAAACACTCTGATGACCATCATCCCCTACCTGTTAAAATGAAAAGATGTACATTGAACATGTAATTCATTGGATTCATTAATTTTAGTAGATGTTGGAATTGCATCAAGTGAAATCTATATAATAAACAAACAATGGTAATACTTTTGACGTATCTAACAGCCTTTGCTTGGTAATGGGATGAAAGCATTGTTGACATCTGCAATGGTCTCTTAACCAGATACCATGGCTAGGATCATTAGTAAGTGATACATTTACAATGAGGTCTGACTTCCATTTGGAAACGAAATGCTCACCAATTTTTCATCTGGAGTTGTATTGAGAGTTACAGAAGGGTAATTTTTCTTCAACTACATGTCATTAGATTGTAATGCATTTGATTACAGATGGTTTTGGTAGGGTGACAAAAGAACGGTTCAATGGAGTTGGATGTTTGAATGCCAACTTTAATTTAGTGGACTGGATTGAATTTTTGAGTATTGATTGCATCAGTAGTGGAAACAAGTAAGTCGGAGATGAAGGCGTTGATGACCCATCGGGTCCTATGGCTATGACAAGACCAGTATTTTATTTAGTAGTTTTTATTCATAAAGGGAGCTATTTATGGTTTTTTGAAAGTCAAAGATATTGAATTGACACAATGTCGTTCATCAGTGGGTGTGTCAAATCCTTCACGTTCAAATACGTGTCCAAGATGTCCCCCACAAGAGTTACAAACTATCTCTGTTCTCCCATCTGCTTCAGGAATCCTGTTGACTCTCCCTGGTATGGATTCTTATTCGTAAATTGTCAAAGTCACTTACCATAAAATGCTGGCCATCCACAGCCAGAGTCGAATTTAGTTCTTGAGTTGTATAGGGGAGTATCACAGCCTGAACAGAAGTAAGTTCCTTCCTCGTAAGTTTTGTTGTAAGAACCACTCCAAGGAGGTTCCGTACGCTTTAAACGTAGAATCTTGAATTGCGCTGCTGTTAAGATACTCTCCCATTCCCTTTCTGACTTTGCCTTGGGTTGATGGTTGTATCTTACATTGTTAAATTGTAATAGTAGCTTGTTTGTTTTCAATGGTAATATTAATCGATTCCAATTCCTAATCATGTGGGGGAAAATATGTGTAAGAATATCGTATGAAGAAATCACGAAATAATCGAGTCTGGTAGATCGAGCAGCACACCAAGTTTGATTTTATATCCAAACTCATTGCCAATTCTAAAAAAAAACATGGTTTTATGATTCTTAAATCTACTCATTGTAATGCGCAAATGTATAATGGGAAGGAAAAGATAGGATTGTTCGATTGGTGAGAATGCACTATCAAATCGCGATGCCGATGGATTGAAAAAGGGTGGCTCAATTCAGACGGAAAGGAAAAAAATAAAAAAAAATAAAGATCTAGACTGAAACCAACGATTTTAACTCCACCATTTTCAACTAAAGGCGGGATTCTAGTAAATAGGACATGTACATAAGCCGAAATATGTTTAAAAATTAAAATTGTGTTGACTTGGTAGGCGGGAGGCACTTTAATTCCGATCCTCACATCAAACCCACATCAAACATTTTTAAATCACGTAGGATTGAAGTAGCAACTTATAGAATTCACCACAAACAAACAAAGTGCAAACAAAGCCAATTTTGGATAGTGTGAATGAGCATGAGTAATAATACCGAGTGAATTCGATTCGTTTTAGAAACCGGGTGGCGCATTTTGGATAAATAAAGTTTGAATTCTCACTTTTTACTAACCAAATGACTGTTGAAGAAACCAAGGTGGAAGACAAGAAAATGGAGCAGTTGTGGAGTGATTACAATAAGCTCCCTACTAATTCAAAGCCTTTTGACGGGGACTACCCTCCGTTGCAACCAACTGATAAAGGTTTTCCCACTCATAAACCAAATGATTTCATTTGGGATGAAACTAGTGACGAACCTCACAGGACTAGAAGAAAGCTGATTCTTGCTAAATATCCCGAAATTAAAGAGTTGTTTGGTTATTGTCCAATCACTAAATATACTTCCGTTGCTTTAGTTTTAGCCCAGTTTGCGTTGGCATACTACGTTAAAGATAAAATGTGGACTGCCGAATATTGGGTATGTTTGATCTTACTGATCATAGATCATTTCTTATGTTTTCGGTGCAACAATCACCCACGCTCTATTCCTTGCCGTTCATGAAATTACTCATTTCTTGGCCTTTGAAAAACCCAACTACAATCGTTATTTGGCGATGATCGTGAATTTGCCAATGGCTTTCCCTTACTGTATTGCTTTCCGTGGTTACCATATGGAACATCATACTTTGCAAGGATCTGATGGAGTTGACACTGATTTACCTACAAAAATCGAAGGTGTATTGTTCAGCAGTTTTATTGGAAAGATTGTATTCTGCTTCTTCCAAATTCTCTTTTATGGTATGTCATTAATTGAAGGAAATTTAATTATATTAGCTTTACGTCCAATGTTTGTCAAACTTCAACCGTTCACCAGTTGGCACGCAATCAATTGGGTATTCCAGTTTTCATCCATGGGAGCAATGATTTACTTCTGGGGAATAAATCCATTCCTTTACTTTGTAACTTCAACTTTCTTGGCTGGATGTTTCCACCCAATGTCAGGACATTTCCTTGCTGAGCATTACGTCTTCGTCGAAGGGTATGAAACTTACTCGTATTATGGAATTTGGAATATGTAAGTGTCTTAAAGTTTAATAATCTCTTAGCTTTGCGTATAACGTTGGTTATCACAATGAACATCATGACTTTCCTCGTGTACCAGGTTCTAGACTTCCAATGGTTCGCGAGATTGCAAAGGAATTTTACGATGATCTTCCACAAGTGAAATCTTGGCCAATGACCATCGTAAACTTTATCATGTATCCTCACATGACCCCTTATAACCGAGTAAAACGTAATGCAAAAAAGCAGCAGTAAATCTGCAAATATTTATCCAGCTTCCTATGTTTAGATAATATGAAATAAAACGAACAATTTTCAATTACATTTTGCTTCTTTTCATTTTCTCAAAATTAAGGGATGGAACTGATGAACAACGATTTCTGAACATCGAAAATGCTGGAATGCAAAAAATGAGGCGGACGCGATTCGAACGCGCAACCTTCGGCTTTGGAGACCGATGCACTACCGTTGTGCTACCACCCCATCATCGGGTTTCGAACCCATTTGTCTTCATCATTGTGAGATGGAAGGTTCTTGTAACTTCACGAATTGAAAAATTTCTGAACTTACATAATATAATGTAAACTCCAATAGGAACGGATTGTATTGAGTGTAATAGATTATATTCATTCCGTTTATACCAAAACATCTCAGAGTAAGTCGTTTGTGATGCACATGATTCACGAATCAGATTGTACCATCATTGTTATGAGCACTAGTAATATGATGAACAAGCTATATAGCCGTATAACACTGCAGTTAATTAATTTGGTACAGGGGGGTAGTTTGATTCATACTGTCCAAGTCTACATCTGTGGTCCACAACTATTTGGCCAACTTTTAAAGTCAGCATCTCCATTTTGATTGGTTATTGCACGAGCCGAGCCGGATTAGTATAAATTTGAAAAAAAAAATTGAAGAAAATTACCGACCAACTCTTCAGGATCATATGTAGAGTCAGTTGTATAGTACTTTGTTTTCTAACAAAGCTACTTTTATCAACATGGATGATGAAACGAAGGACATTTACTCATGCGGGAAGTGCTTTTTAATACCTTGGTATTGACTGGTTGATGACTGCTCTTTTGTTTTCTTTGGATTGCAAAAGAAGGGTAAATGGCCCCGTTTGACATGTTTATAATTCTAAATTGATATTGGTTCTATCTGAATCTATTCACATACAACCAATATCAGTTTGATTTGATGTGAAATGATGAAAAACCTAGTTCTGCTTCTGAATATACTTTGAAGAAGAACCTAATACCAAAAAACAATTTCTGATCACATTCATAAGTTTTATAAGAAGGATTTTGAATCCCTGATGATTTTAAGTGGCCACTCGATGTCTCCGATTTGATTTCAAGAGAGGTTCAATTTCTCCAACGTGTGGTATAGTTGTCTGATGTCTTCCAAAGCATTCGCAGGCAGATGAGAATTTTCAAATTTACTCAAGCTGCCCGTATTTCTAAAAAGTCATGGAAGTGACAGCACACCAGACTGACTCTTTGAAAATGAGTTGAGATGGGGTGCCTCACATTGAAATTTACTCATTCATTACACATAAATCGGAAACAAATTAATTTATTATACTTTGACAAAAAAACAAATAATGTGACAAAATTACAATAAAAATGGGACAACAGCTGCGATAACAGTAGCAGCAAACATGCTGTTAGAGTTTGCAGAGTTGTAGACGTTTCCGTAAGTAGCAGCTTGGGTTGCTTGACCATAGGCAGGACCTGGAGTTTGGACAACAGCTGAGTTATAGGATGCTGAATCAGTAGCTTGTGCGTAAACTTCTGGAGTGGTGTATCCTACTGGAGTAGCAGTTGCAGTTGCAATAGCAGTGGTGGCAACATATGGTGCTGGAGCACCATCATATTTTGGGGTGACTGGAGCTGGAGCTTCGTACTTTGGAGCTGGAGCTTCGTATTTTGGAGTAACTGGGGCTTCATACTTTGGGGCAGGAGCTTCGTACTTTGGAGTGACTGGAGCAGGAGCTTCATACTTTGGAGTAACTGGAGCAGGGGCTTCGTACTTTGGAGCTGGAGCGTCATACTTTGGAGTAACTGGAGCAGGAGCTTCGTACTTTGGAGTAACTGGTTCAACGTACTTTGGAGCAACAGGGGCTGGAGCTGGAGCATCGTATCCATACGATGGAGCGGCGATGACAACAGAGGCGAGACAGACGATAGTAGCTTTGGAGAACATTTTCTAGAATTTATAGATTAATGGATTTCACTAGAGTGAGTTGATAGCCTTATATAATCTCTTGTCTCTTTGGCTCACTGAGCAATGTTGTTTCAATAACCATATTTGAAACTTTTGTGTGTAGAGCCTTGAGAATTCCAATTACATCATTGAGACCAGTACCTCAATTTCACCACCTGTAACAAAGAGCCTAATGGAAGAGCGCGAAATCGACCTTTGCATTTGTCACTCAACTAATTGATAAAAGTAATTGTATTTTGTAGGGTGTGTAATGCGATTCTGTTTGAAACCTTTATGGATACTGAAAATAACTTCGCCTTTCGTAATTAAACAGTGATGAGTTTGATCTTTATGATTCTGGATTCTATTTGTAATATCACATAACCCAATGTTTCTTGTGTGTACAAACGTTTTCTTTAAACTCATCAATGACATCTGTGTGGAAGTCTTTTTTGACCAGTACAACAATCTCTCAACTTCTCCGAGCTACTATAAGCATCTATGATAAAGCATATTATAATGTACTTGTTATTCACTAGTATGGCCTTTTCATTGTAGTCGCCTTTGCTTTGGGGGTCAATAAGAATGCTTTAAGGTAGCACAAAAACTAATAACAAATAAACCATTGCAATCAAACACTTTCATTTCATTGTATTTTCATTCTGGAAAGAATTATCAATAGAATAGAATAGAATAAGTGTATTACAAATGCAAATAGCATTTCTACCAACAGAACAAGAAACACCACACCATTTGTGAACTCATTAAAAGCATAAACAAATTCAGTATCCATCGAATTGATATCATTAACATGACTTTGGCTGCAAGTGCTCAGTCACGTAGATCAATCAACAGGTGGCTTTAGTTTAAGTCAAACTCTGGAGGCGTCAAATCTTAACTTTAATGGGATTGGTACACAAAGAGTATTTGGACGAGGGTGTTGAAAGTAACGTATTTGTATGCATCGATTGTAATACTCATTTAACAACTGATGACGATATCGTTTCCAAAGTATGCTTTTGGTGGTGATTAACCTTTTTGAAGGTAATCTCTTCTAATCTAATTTTAGGCATTCCGTGGGCAACATGGAACAGCTTATTTGTTTGATTATGTCGTTAATACTTACTCAGGGAAAGCTGAAGAACGACGAATGTTAACTGGTTTGCATGTTGTTAGGTATCCATTATATATTTCTCAACCAATTTTCTAGAGATGTATATTGTAATGGATGCCAGTCTATACTAGGTTGGAAATATGTATTATTCCACTTGTTAATGTAGTTAGGATAAAGCGTATGAATCTTCACAAAAGTATAAAGAGGGTAAATAACACTTGATTCTAACACAAAGGTCGTTATGTTCTTGAATTAGGACTGATCAGGCAAATTTAATCAACCCAAATTCTTGTATATATCAAATACCTATTTTATGACCATGGCTACTACTAACAATATTGTCTATTTCCGCAATAAAATCTTTAGAGAGCGAAGTGTTTTATACTGATCTGTATAAAATACCAAATTGTGAGTTGAATTAGTTGTTGTTAGAATCGTCTTATATTGGTTTTATCAATTACATTGACATAACAATGCCTGAATAATTGCGTATTACAAACATAATCTTCTACTCTTTGTTGAAGTCACGTTGTGAGGGAATGATTTAACGTTCAACAAAAGGACGCGAAAAAAATTGAGTTTGTTTTATATAAACTTTCACCATCATGCCACCCAGTAGACTTACAAAGAGTAAAATCAATAAGGCAAAAAAAGGAATTCAAGCGGTAATCGACTTTATGAATATATTAACGCGTCATAGCTTGTTTTGACATCAGGAGCAGCAACAATTGTAGGATTTCCTTCATTCTTCTCATATCTTCCCTTTAATGAATCTATTAAGCGAACATTTACAAAGATAGAAAGAACATCCAATGTACCATTGACAGTTGGACTTGCAAATTCACGTAGAGCACAAAGTGTATGTACTCTTCCACCAGAAAGAAAAATACAAAATCAACCTGAAGATGATTTCGATGAATTCGAAGCCGAATGTGCAGCTATTGAATCACATCGAACTGGATTAATCTTGGCTTTAGAACAAACACCAATTGAAGTGGATAAACGGTATCCAGGTTTAAGAAATCAAAAACCTCAACCTTTACCATCAAGAACACAACCACATCACCCACTTAAATCAAGAAGAATTCAATCAGCACCATGCGTAGTATTATCTCTACTACCACCAAACTTGTTGGATGAAATGGATGCATGGGATAATGATGAACATACTTTAAATGAAGAATGGATCGTTCCAAGTGTTCGAGAAAAAGCAATCACTCAAAATCAAAATAATTCAACTCAAATAGTTGAAACTTGGGATGATGATTTTGATGTTGAAGATGAGAATGATATTGATATTCCTACTTATATGAAATCCATTCAAACTAAATTTAAAACAGACATGTTACATATGCGTAAATTTGCTTTGCATATGCAAGGTATTCAAATCATTGATAAAAACTAACAATGTTTAGATTTAAAACATATATTTGCTAATGCAAATGTACTTGAATCTGCCATGAATAAACAATTCAAATCTAACGTTACAGAGTTATCAAAAGTCTACCAATCTACATTTGATCAAATCAACGTGTTGATTCATCTGGCCGATTACAAAGAAGATGGTACAGGTCCAAATCTTACCGAAAGTGATTTGACTCTATTGTATGGGATGTTACAAGATTGTGATGATAGAGAGATACATGAGATGTTCAAGAAAAAAAACGTCATGTTTGGTAACATAATAATGAATCATTTACTTGAACGTATTTCACCATTGAAAAGGGAATTGGTTGATTACGTTAGACAACTGCGCGAATTGATGACACTGTGAAACAAATAGAATCGTATTTTATAAAATTTCAGTAATTCTAATACAAAAGTAATTAAAAAGTTGATTGAGATTGTTTATTTGATTATTCAAGTAATGTAAGTATTGTTAAAAACCATCAAAAGCATCTGACCACCATTTGCTAGCGTTAAGTACTGGTGGAATGATGACTGCCGGTTTCAATTCTTCAATCTCTTCATCGATATTTTCTGGATTGACTAATGCAGGTGGGACAGAAATAAGGGGTTTAATAGGAACAAAGATTTCTTCTGAATGACTCTTGATAATTGTCATCATAGCCTTAAAGGATCGTTGAACGGCTTTGGCATCAGCAATAAACATATTGGTCATTAAAGATCGAATCAAAGATTTGGTTTCATCTACAATTTAATAACCTTATTCTACAAACCTGTCATCAAGTTGACTTTTTCAACCATAGATTTCAAACTTTTAATCAAATATTCATCTTCAAATGCAGCATCTTTTCCAGCAGCTCGTTTTCTTGCCATTTTTCGTCTAGCACGACCAGTTTTACTAAAATAAGAACCATGATACCAACTTACCCTGTACGGCCAGTCATTCCAGTCAATCCAGTGTATGTTGTTCGGCCAGTTGTACCAGTCACTCGGGTTGTAGCCATTGAAGCGGTATCAGAAAACATATCAATGTTATCCAAACGATCATCTACTACACCTCCTTCAAGTTGCAATTCTAGAAATTATAGAGTAAATGTTTACCTCTCTTTTTTTCTTTATCAATTCGAACCTTGCATAATCGTTTATATTGTTTCTCAAACGTAACAAACATTTCATCAAATTCTTCAATAAATACATGAGCATCTGAGATATTAGTATACTATCATTTATACAATTTTGTAAGGCGGGTTTAATAGAATCTTCAACCAAATGCTTAAGATTGTATTTGTGGGCATACATAATTGCTTCTGCCCAAAAGTGCCCTTTCAACAATTGCTCAATTCCCAATAATGGTTTTTCCAAAAATTCAATATAAATTTGTGCTGCATCACGGAATCGACGATCCATTACAATTCCTTCCATCAAAGAATCGGCTATCTCTTGCTTATTGATACCTAAAATCATTCCCATTGTAAACGCTTCTTTGTGCATCAATGCCAATACGTATGATTCATATGCATTCTGATAATCTTTTGCCATTTCATACACTATCTACATAAACAATAATTTGCATTACACATTCCAGCTTCAACAAATTCACGAATTTCAAATTCGTATTCAGCAAATGCAAGTACGATTTTCAACTGTTTTTCTGTTCCAACTTCAAACAAATCCAAACCGGTCTTGTATAATTTATGTTGTTTCATATAAGAAAGTAATTCGTCATACTTTGCTGCTTCTGAGCATTTACTTAGATGAGTGATAGCTTTCTCTCGTTTCAATAAATGATCATCAATCTTGAACCTTTGGTAATTAAATTCTAATTTTTGTAATTCACTCAAAAATGGTAGATAATCTCTTGGATCCTAAAGAAAAAAAAATCAGTTTCATTACATTTACTTTGTGTGAATGTTGGGCAACCATCAAAACTAATGTAAAGTCATACATCCCTAAGGCAATGTCATACAACTTATCGACATCAACCAAAAATATCAAGTATTTTAATGAAGATTCAGCAGCTTCAACACTTTGTTTTACTTGGGTTTAGTATTATAAAAATTACCTTTGATATCCAGAATACGTGTCATGGCATCTTCAAGTGCAGGTGGGACTTTCTTTGCATCAGTTGTCAAAATAGATTGGTTGTAATCTTTTCCAGTAATGGACTCAAGTTCTTTCCTGATTAAATCACAAGCAGTGTTGACTTTATCTGAACAATCCTTGGCCTCATCTCTATAGATTAAATAAAAAAATCCTAACTTTGAACTTTCTAGTGGCTGATACATTGTCTTTGTAACATCTTCATTACGTAGACTACTGATAATCAAATTCAAATAATCAACTTCATGAATTTGCTTTACAAATTCACCAATACATTGAGTGAATTGTTCTGGGTTGTGATCAATGAGAATATTCAAATCAAGTCGATGTTTTCTACATTCTACAAAAGCAGTTCGATAATCTTTTCTAGAGCCTCGTTAATACAAATACGTTTACTTATCAACAGCATCTCTAACTTTAGAAAGTACTAACGCACGTGGCGAAACCGTTTCCAAATTCCCTCGAGGCATTTGAAATACGAGGTTAACATGATGTGGTGTAGCAACTACAATCTTTGCACCTTGTTCAATTCTTCTTGATCGCTCATTGAATCCAATTGTTAAAGCATCCTTTTCAGGAAGTTTAAAATCTACAGTATAAGACATAAATCATTGATACTGTCGAGGGAAAGCCTTAACGAGAGAAATTTGGCAACATGCTCTAACGTACTGAGAATCAAGAATTCATTGTGTATAGTAAACGATGTACAATCAATAGCGATTACTGTATCATTCACATAAAGTTTGTTTCGGTAAGTTAGCCCTATCCACGCCACCTACAATTAAATACTAACCAAGTACCTGAAGATCATCAGACCCAATATCTATTGATGTGCAAGCAAACCACGGACAAGCAGATCCAAATATAGCACGCTGGATGCAGTAATATTCACCGTCGTTATTGATAACTAACTTTAAAATACTAGAATTTACTTTCATAAACTTTTCCTGCTGCAGTCTGAAAAGCAGAGATTTCAATATCAATATTATATATGATTTCAATAATATTCATTTGCTCGTTAGGCAAGTCAATGGCATGAGTTGAAATGACTTCGGTTGAAAAATCAATAACAATGATTTCATCAGTATTTAGTTCGTGATTATAACGTAATGCTAATATAACGTTGGGTTTGATCCAAGTGATCTGTCGAACTAGCCCACCAAGTTCTTTGACAGAAAATGTACGTGATACTTTGATTTCTCCAGTAGTTAACGATGTGTTTTGAAGCAATATAATCCTTTGATCCACAGATAAAAGTGCTACTTCATCTGCATCTGGATTTGGGCCAAAAACTAAATCTATTATTGGAATATCGCTGTGGTATTGAGAATAACTCATTGGAGGTGGAACATTTTTAAATTTGAAAGGAGTGAAGTTGACAGTTGCTAAAATGAGATAACATAAAACATACCCCCATCAATTACAGCAACTGTTGCTGATGAAAGTGGTGAAAGTGAAGTGCTTCTGAGAACTTTACTGGCAAAGAGTAAATTATGATATTTTCCATCTGTCAATTAATATACCAATATGTACCTAAGTTTAAAAAACAACAATTAATACCTTCTGTGAGTAAATGCAGACGCAAAGGACTTTCGGAATCCCACTGCATATTCAAGAATGGAGCAGATTCGGCTCTGATTTCGTACTTTAGGTACCAGTAGTAATTGGAACTTCCCCATAATTGAATAACTACAATAAAATACCAATGTGTTACCATTAGTTTTATCAGCAAAAGTCATTCGAATTGCTAACAAAGAAGAATCACCATTCCATTGAATTTCATGAATAATTGCATCATCTCGAATTGTAAACTCTCCATGTCGCAATCCATTTCTTTCAAAGAATACGACTTGGTGTCGGTGTGGTAATCTTTGAGTCGATGCAATCACATTTCCAGAAGGTCTCCAGCTTAAACTATGTTCCAATGCATTTACAGGCTCTGAAGTATTTTGTAAAACTCCCTCTCTATTATAAACCCGAATGGTACGTTTTCCTGATTATCTAGTTCCTTTGAAAGGTTACCTGGATTGTTGGAAACGGTTGATACTGCGAAAAAATCACCATCTCCTCTCCAAGATATTTTTGGTTTAAAATCATCATCTTTTGATAATTCACTTGGTTGTTCAGTAGTTAGTGCACTCTTTTTTCCAGCACTTCCATGAAATTGAGTTTCTTTCTTTCCCCATCCCAAATCAACAGCAGTGGCTATAAAATTAAGTATATGTGTTGGATACCCTCTCCCAGTTCTGCAACGTCAATAGGAAATTCAGTGACGATTTGAAAGTCTCTTGTCATTTCAATTAAAGTTCCCATTTCTAAATCTGATTAGATCTTGATGTTCAAACCGGTAACGATGATAAGTAATTCAGTATCTGGACTCCATTCCATAGCCAAAATTCCAGCATCCACTACCCCCACAGGTTCTATTCTTCCATCATCATGAAATAAAGTGATTTCACCCTCTTTAGTTGCTAGACAAATAGCTTGTATATCAACTAAATAAAAGAAAGATAGAAGTGAACCATGAATTGAATGATTATTGTAATTGATAATATTTTTATCATTTGTAGTTAGAGCATGTAATTTCAAGGTATCCGGATTTATAGTGAAAGCTTTTGCATTCAAGTTTTTTGAACATTGAGAGGCTAATACCAGAGATTCCATGTAAACAATTTTTATTGGATTCTTTTTACTCAAGCCACCTGCTCCTATCAGAAAAGATACTAAAAACACAAACATCAAAGGATATTGAATGGAATTACATAGAAAATGCAATTATATATTGAATGTAATTGCATAGTGAATGTAATGACATAGTCAATGTTTATTTACTTGAATTCATTTCTTAGTTATTGATTGTCAAATATCAGTTCATGCATGAATATACAAACTACTGTCTTTAAAGTAATGTGTGTCTGGTAAAGAAAATTTTACTTTTGTAATGGATCGAGGAAAAAAATCATCAAGAGGAGGAAGAGGTGGATCAAATGCAAAAGGAAAAGGAAAACCTGAAAAGAAAGTATTATTACCATCTCTTTAATTCATAAAGGAAAATATATTGGATTTATCAAAGTATTCAGATAAAAAGATCATTGTAAAGTATCAAGGTGGTCGGCAAGGTATTCAATATAAACTCATCTTTTATTAGGTATCAATATTATAAAAAATAGACTCATATTATAGGTATCAAATCATTCTAATTCACCATTTCAGTCGTTGGTTTACTTAAAGGATATGATCCTTTGCAAAATTTAGTTTTAGATGACACTTGGGAGTATGTTAGGGGTAAATTAAGTACTTACATTCATCCTTAGATATAAATGACCCTACTGTACTCACTGACGAGATGAAATTCATTGGATTAGTGGTCTGTCGTGGAACAACCATTATTCTAATCTCACCATTTGATGGTACTGAACCAATTGAAGGAAACCCATATCTGATGAATGATAATTAAATAAAATATCAGGCAAATATTAGTATAATAAATGCATTTGTGTTTAATCATATTGATTTGAATTGAACATTAACTATCGTTAAGATAAGTTAGATCCCGTCGATTATCTATTTCAAAAGGTGAAATTGGTGCGTTCAAGTTGTATAGTTCATGTAGTTGAAAAAATAGTGTCACCACCAATTTTGATGATTACCATCTACGTAGTAAATAAAAATAGTAAATAAAAAACTAATACAACTTGAACTATCCAATGAAAAAGGTGATGTTTGCAGGAGATTGATAAAGTAATAGTTTTGGAGGAACGGAAGCTGAAACAACCTTTTGACCGCAGCAGTTTCGTTGTTTGTAGGTTCACTATACTTACAATAAAGTTCAAAGTACAGTGACACGATGGAAACAACTATATCCCGGTTTTCCAACTTTTTATTCCGGTGTTTGGTGGTTTGTGCTCTTGGGTGATACAGTGTCCCTTATTCTAAAAAGGCTGAACTAAGCAAATCTGTGTTGTTTCATACCTTCTTGTCATTTAATTGAGCCTATGTAGGATCGACTATAAAAACCGTGTATTCATTCACTCTGTTCATTAATTTATAAATCCATAAATATGTTCTCTAAAGCCACCATTTTTGCCCTTGCCTCTGTCGCCATTGCTGCACCTCAATACGGATATGGTGAACCAGCTCCAGCCCCAAAGTATGAAGCTCCAGCTCCA